>JAXGGA010021186.1:0-17005 GCA_038373865.1 Uloborus plumipes | reverse complement strand
AGTTAGTTCGGTAACATATTCGCTGTTTTTCAATGTTACTGCTCTGACTGTTACCGATCTGACAAACCGACAAAGTTTTTTATTTATTTCCGAGTCGATCGCGCTAAACCAAAATCAAACACGTGGTTTTTTCACTTGCAATATAGGACTATACTTATATATAAAATAACTTTTCAAACAATAAAAACTGTGCGTTTTAGCTCGTGTTACCGATCTGATGACTTAAATGACACACATTTTATAAATCACTTTAAAAAATCTTACCTGCAATTTTAGATGCAGAAATGCAAATTTTTAATTACGATGCAATAAAATATCACACCAGGTACTTAGTATCACGTGGTATCGGTGCAGGAAATGATTTTGGGAGCCTAAATATAGATCGGAAGTTTTTGTTACCGCTCTGACGCGGAACTGAGGGACACGCCTATTTCGCATTCCCTAGGAAATCAGAAATCGATTAAAACAAAAATACAGTAAAATATTAACAAAGGGGTAAAAATAGAATCGTTTTTTGTGCAAGTGCGTTTTTTTGGAAAGTTAGAAAGTGCGCTTAAGCTGTTTGCATGCTAAGCTTTGCTACTGGGGACACGTTATCGATCTGATTTTTGATGTATAAAACAAATATTTTCTGAAGAAAAAAGAATTTTTTTTTCTGAAATTATTAGATGAAATGAAAGCAAAACCTTGTCTTCTTTCTGGGGAAAATTATTTTTTTAACTAGCTATTGAAATACTAGTGAAAATTAACTTGGGACTCAAATTGGCACTTTTCTAAATATTAGCTCATATAACAAAATGTATTAATATTTTTATTTTATGGTAATTAATAAATATGTGTATTTAATCAATTTGTTAGAAAATTAGCATTATGGCAGTGGTTACTCAATTCATTAATGTGAAGGAGCAAATTGTATTCTAGTAGGAAGGATTATTGCAAATTCTTTTGTCTTTAACTCGCAAATAAAAAAATTTCTACAGGGATTTTAATGAAATTAATTATTTGTAAATCAATTGGTGAGATAGTATAAGATTATATCAGAAAATTTCAGTATCCGTTTTTTTATTGTTTGATTAAAAGTTTTACTGAAATCAAGAAAATGTTAAGGTTTGGAGACTTTTTTTAAAAAATGTTATTCATGAAATGTTTTTGGAAGTTTTGCCTGCATGCAGTCAACGCACCAACTTTAAACCCCATTTTTGTTCTATTTTGTATTATAACTTAAAATTTATATGGTATATTATAAATATATATGGTACTTCTTATTGTAGATGCATATGATGAATTCATTTCATTGCTATTTCAAATAGTTTGTCCTTGACTGTCCTTTAACCCTTTCCTTTTAAAAAGGGTTTTTTTTTTTTTTAAAGGGTCCTTTAACCCTTTAACTGTCAAGTTATTTTGATGATTTGGGTGCACAAATTGTCAAATTTTTTCATCGTAAAAATCAAATGTTTAGTACAAAATAAAATATACTTAGTAGTTAAAAATTGATATTTTGAAGCATATGGGTAAAATATTTAAAGTTTTGTAGCCACTGCATATTTGCTGGAGGCGGCTGCCACTCAACATGGCAGTTGTAAAGTTCGCTTCTTGTGGAGCATTATTTTCTAAAAATGAAAAAAAATTAATTATTTTCTAAAAAATAAATAAATGAGAAAAAAAAAACTAAATAAAAGTGAATACCTTTCAGTAATTCAGTCTTGTGTGGTATAACTGGAAACACTTTTCCAAGCACAAACCTGAGAAACAGTCGGGTTTGACAAAGAGATGAAGCAGAAATAAACGTCTCCCCGATATATATTCGGGTATAACAATACGATGCACTCAAAAAAAAAAAAAAAACTTACCCAGAGTAACTCTCGGGCGTTACATTTTCGAACACCAGTGCTGTGCCCGAGATTATCTCAGGCATGACAGTTAAAAGGTTAAATGCTATTGATAATAGCTAACATAAATTAGTCAAATCTGTTGTATCCAAGTGGTGTGGGGTTTTACCATAATGAATGAGCCCTTACACTTTTACTGGTTCTAATATCTACAGCACTATATATACAGGAACACTATAAAATACATATTTGCGTAGCACATTACAACAAGCATGCACTCGATCGGCGAACAGTCTCAGACGCTCTCTTTACATTACATTGCATTCGTTCTCACAGTTCGTTTGTTTAGGCAGTTACAATTGATACACAACAAAATCAATGTTAAAGAAGCACAAAAATTATGTATATTTCTCCCATGGTTACAAGTAATCTTCTTTTCAATGCAATAGACATGAGCTTGTGGCTGAAAAAATACCTGACAAAAGTTTATGCAATAATTTGCAGTGTTTGCTTCATTAACGCTGCTTTTGGCAACTTATTTTCAGGACGAAAGTATTGTTTTATTTTTTATTCCTCAATATGTAGCATACAATAAAATACAAGCTTTTCAGTTTTATTAATAAATATGAATATTTTATGTAATTTGTTCTTCAGCTCTGGCTTGTTAGCAGTGTTATGTAAGGACAGTTCAACAATTAATCTATATGATATCCAATCTCCTGCTGGAAATGACGAAGTGGAGCCTGCAATTGTGGAAAGAAATCTTCATCGTAAGATTGATTTAATTTATGTGATAATGCCTGCAATTCACTACTGCATTACCTTTCATTTGCGACTCTCTAAGGTCTGTCATGTTTTCTGTATGCAGTTAATAAATTAGCAATCACAACTTGAATCGATCACTGCTAACATACAAAATTTCACTATAAATAGTGTTCTTAAATTGGATTTTAAGTGAAATAAAAGCATTTAAAAGCGAACATATTTTCTCAGAATTTTTATAGAATGGAAATAATGTATCTGTAATGAAGGTAATTTAAACTGCTGTAATATGCCTTTCAGAATATACTGTCAACTCTCCCAAATTTACACTGATTGGGAACAAGTGATTTGAAATTCAGCTCACTGACTGGCTTACATTTTTGTAATGTTTCATTGCAACATTGTTTTCAGAGAGACTTACTAATTCCTATATTTATTAAAAATGGAAAGAAATGCAAGAAAGAAAAATAACAGACAAATATATTCTAGAAAACAAGTTTTTAAATGTATTTTAGCAGCTTTTATTTGTTTGGGAGTTCTGCAAATTTTTCAAGTTTTTATTTATTTATTTTACTGATTATTTTTTTATGTGCTTATGAACCATCATATGATACACATTTAATCTTGTAAAATATAAATGGCGATCATTGGTTACTTCAATAAATATTTGAAATCTACATTGTAATTTAACAAGTATAACAGTTGATAAATTAAATTTGTTTCTTCTAATTTTTAGCTTTTGCATCTCATTCCATTATGTCCTCATTCTCATGGCATCCAACTCAAGAAAATCGCATGCTAACCATTTCGCAAAATAACCAATTGTTGGATTACACAATATTTGACAGAATTACTTTGGTAAGTTTTTTATGCCATTCTAAGTTAATTTTTTAAATATTTTCCTGAAACTGGATAATAATACTTTGATTACACAAGAAATCATATTAATTTTGTTTTTGTGTTTTTCTCCTTTTTTTAAAGTTGCTCTCCTTTTTTTCTTTTACATAACTCTTCAACTAGAGTCATTTTGAGTAACTTTAACATAGAGCAATTTAGAGTAACTTTTCACATAGTTAAGTAATTTTATTGTATTAGTTGACTGTGCTGTAGTTGTAAAAAATGTTTTTTTTTGGGGGGGGGGAGGACTTACCACAAGAAAAGGTGTCTCAAAACTAATGTACATTACATTTGCATTATTTTTACAATTTAAAGAAAATCATACCATATCGGTGCAAAAATTATGTTAAAATGCTTTTTTTTCTTTCCCCCTTGCCCCTACATACTTAATTATCTGATATTTCTGCCATCAGTTCATGAGCTCCAACAAAGTATAAACATTGTCAAAAACATCAGTGTAATGTTGCTGGTAGTGGCTTTCCTTACCTTACCAAGTACAAATTTCAAGACTTTAGACCTATTCCTATTGTGGTTTTTATTCATTTTGATAAAAGACAAGTTGCTCATCCCTTTATTCCAATGTGATTTAAGTGTTTTTTGAATAGTCATGGGCATTTAAAAGTCTTACATCAACATTCTTTCAACCCTGGATGAGGAACTTGGTTTTACTCTTCATTTCCAAGGTGTAGGTTTTTTTTTTTTTTCCGATGCAGTAAAGAGTAGAAACTCTCAAAATTCACAACTATTTCCACAGATGAACAAACACTGCAACATGGGATGTGGAAAACTGAAAAACAAACAAAACAAAAAATAAAAGTAATATTAACTTTTTTTTATAAATATTTTCTTATTTGTGAAAAGAAATTTCTCACTAAAATTTCCAATAAATAAATCCAGGAGCAGTAAATTTTTTATGTTTTTATCCTTGCAAATTTTTTTATGTATATTATCCTTGATTTTTTAATAATAATAATAATGCAAAAGCAACCTAAGTCTTTCAGACAGAGACTTCAATCCCATCTATGGTGATCTTACTTCATTTATTATTCTCATTTTGAAATTTTTCTCTTCAAAGAATTGGTCTCCAACTTCCGAGATTGTTTGGACCTATGGAAGAAAAATACTGCAATGTGTGGACAGCAGTGATGAGTTCTACTCCTGTCTGGATGATATTTCCGTCAAAATGAGAAAAAGAGCTTGCCAAGGATATGGCTTAAAGGTGTTTATTTGCTTTACTTTTTATATTAACTAATTATTTGATATTGTTAAATTTTTAAATGCATTTGAAATTTCTTTAGTAATTTCTTCTTTAAACATAAGAAATAAAGGATGTGAATTTTGGTTTAGGAATGTTGTTTTTAAGATTTTCTCTAAAGCTTTTTTTTTTTTTTTTGTTTTATAATTCAATACACTGCACAGCAAAAAACTCTCTTAAAAAAAAAAAAAAAAAAAACTGCTTTCTGTTTTTAGCTTTTTATACATTATGCTTTTAAAATTTAGTTCTTGTTTTTTTTCTTTGTCTTTATTTTACTTCATATGTATTTACAGAAACAATTATATATGAATGCAGAATTGGCAGATGACCCAAGTTTGAGTGGAGTTTGGATGTGGTTAGATTATATCCTTTTTTACCAGCCACTGAAAAATTCCATTTAAATTGTCTTTAAAAAATGTATACATAATTAATTTTAAATTTGCATTAAATTATTTAATTTCACAAAATTCTCTGTGTAAAATAAAATGACCAATAGAATCAAACTTTGTGTGACAAGGAATGTGGAAACGAAAGATTTTCTTTTCTTTTTTTTTTTCAGTAATGAGGTAAATGCATTTCTAAATTTTGAAAATGATAACAAAAAAAAAAAAAAAAAAAAGAAGAAGAAGAAAAATCAAAGATTGCGTATCAGTATTACGATTCAGTATCAAAGAATAAAAATTTTTTGGTACCTAATCTGTTATGAGTTAAAGAACTAGCTGCTTCAATTTAAAAATGGTATTTTGTTATCATAAAATATTTTTACCTTCTCAGAAGGAAAGTAAGACTGAATTATGTTTAGAAATAACTTTTTTTTTTAAACTATAGAATTAAAAATAAGTTTTTCCTTGGTGTTATTGAATTTGATTGTTATTAAAATTTGGTAGTTAAAGTTCCTACATGATATTGCTGAGAATGTGAGTGCTTAAATGCAGCTACATGTTTGCATATGTATCTATTCTAATATTTGGATTGACTTTTTTCTTTCCTTTTTTTTTTTTTTCTTGTTTGAGTGAGTGAAGAAACATTTCCAACAAAATGATTTGTACTTTTTTTTGCATGTCTCCAACATTAAGGGAGGTATTGCCTTGACATGCTAAGCGCAAAAGTCGTATCTACGACTGAGCGCAAAATGAAATATTGATTTTTAAAGTTTTACCCTTCTGTATTCTTAATTTAGGTGCCACATTTTTTTTTATTGATTTCCCATCCACAAATCATTAAAAAAAATGCATGTTTATTAAACATTTCATTTGGTTAAATATGTTACAAAGAATCACCTTGTAATAATAACTCAATTTTGATGAAATTGCTGATAAGACATTTGTACTTAGCACATCAGTGTAGGATTATTTATAATGCATCAGTTTTGTTTTCTGCTGTAGTAGTGCTCATATGTTAGACGCTAATTTTAATGTTGCATAAGTTTGAAAAAAACTTAACTTTAAGTACTAGTAAAATCATTTGAGGATGAATATAGTCGTCGATCAGGTTTAAGATATCAACCTAAGTATGAAGGAGTCCATTCCATCATATTTGGAGAAAGTGGCACCAATATTGTTGGCCTCAGCGAGCCTTGTCATGTGACATGGGTCGGCATCAACTCCCCCGAATGCAAGATTGTCAAGTACACCAGTGAAGAAAGGTTAACTTCATTTTAAACTTTCATCGAAACATTTTGTTTGTTGTTTAAAGTGCAGTTTTTGATTTAATGTTCTTCATTTTTAGGGAGAAAGCATTAAGGTTGTGTGGTTGGGGAGCTGACTTTGATACTACATTTGCCAAACGTTTAGAAAGGTTTGATTTGTACTATATTTTAGAGTCTTTAGATTTGTATTGCATTTTCATAATTTCTCAGTTGGAATTATTCTCTGAATATGTTGATTTGCTTAACATTTTTTTTTTAAAGTGGTTTTTTGAATAGACATAATAAGATCTTTAAAAAATTTGTTATATTAAAATATGACTATGAAATCAGACCTGTCATTTAAAATTCTGCAGAGAAAGAGTAAAGGGAATATACTCAATGCATATTTTTCAAAGAATATTAAAAATCATGCCCACATACATGTAAATACATTGATTCCTAACATCTAACTCTGTAACTTGTAGTGCCCCCCCCCCATTTTAAGAGTAATGTTGTGTGGACAGTTTGTTACTGCAAGAAGGAGTAGTTTGTTTTTCATTTTTGTGTATTAATTATTATACTAGTTAATAACTGGAATTAGTAGTAGTTATACTGGAAAAAAAACAGCTTAATTCAAGCCCAATCAAGAATAAATTTTCCTTTTTCTAGCCAACCAAAAGTTACTCATTCTATTTCAAGTTAAACAACTAAATTATTAAGAATATTTTAGCTGGTGTTTTAGAATTTAAGTCAGATTACTTTAACCAATTGAGTTAGAAAAGATTTCATTTGCTGCTTGTTTGTATTGCTTGTTGGAGAAAGTTTTTTCCTTGAACTAAAATTTGCTAGGCATGAGAAAAAATTCTTTTTGAATGTCACTTCCTCATTTTAATTTTTGGTGTGCTGCTATTTTTTAAGAGCATTAACTCTTTTTTAACTTTATTTTCATTTTTTTTCTTTTAGGATTGTATCTGAGGGGCAATATACAAGAGCTGCTGCTATTGCTGTTTTCAATTTAGAAATTAGGAGAGCCATTAAAATTCTAAGCAAAGGAGCTGTTTCTCAAGGTCACAAAGGTAAGGTGATTGAAAAGAATGCATGATTAAAAGCTGAATACATCTTAAAACAAACCACTGAATTTGAATTGTTTAACGCGAGCACACACGAGTGGTTGGTTTACCGAAAAAAGTGGGAGGTCAGAGGAAGATGCAAAGGGGGGGGGGGGGGGGCGGTGACTTGCAGCTGAGTGGCTTCCCTAAAGTTTGTTTTGAAAATTGTTCTATACAGTTGTATTTCAACTTCATTATTGAATAAATGACCTTCTCAAAAAAATTCGAGATACATCCTCAAAAGACAAGACAAATGGCTACTGTAAACTCTCTCCTTTGAAGTTCCATTTTAATCTTTATGGAATAACTTGAGAATAAGATAAAACACTCTTAAATTAAGTGAATTCTTCTTTCTTTGAATACGTGAACCAATCATTACAAGCATTTTTCAACCAATCGATAGTTTTGAATGTAGAAGAGTGAAGGGGCAATACCCCTTTGCTTTTGAAAGTGAGAGGGCAATCGAATCCCCTTGCTCCCCTATTCCAGCCGCCTATGTGAGTACAGTACTCATATGTGATTCCTGTGTCTTTTTTTACTTTTTGTAAAATTTGAAATGGCTGAAGTAGCTCTTGGACTTCTACTATATTTTCTTCATAATAGCACATGTTGGTGGTGATAATCATTCTGCTAATGATCAATAATAAGAAAATTGAGGTGTGTAGTTGAGGCATTCTGCTAGTGGTCAATGATAAGAAAGTTTAGATATGTAGTGCCCAACAACAATTGCGTAGCAAAAATTTTGTTTTAGGGTTCACTTATAAGCACATACATGCAGGCATATATACAGGGACAGATGCAAGAGAGGGGGAATGGGGGGCAATTGCCCCTCCCTTGAGGGATTCACCACTAGTAAATTTTCAACATTGAAGTTCAAAAAGGCATTCTTAGAATGTTTTTGATGCTAGCAGATAGGAGATTTAAGGCCCTCCTCACTATGTGTTTTGCAATTGAAGTCCAAAACATGAAAGGTCAACATTTGTAGACCAAGATGTAAAGGGTACGTAATAAAATCAATCGCCCCTCCCTTGATACATTTTTAGATCCACCCTTGGATTATAGTGTATCCAGTAAAGTCACTTGTCACCCCGCAAACTTCAGAACGGCAACAGCTATGTTCCTAAAATGATATCTAGGTATTGTAAAACACAGTGATCATATTGTAGTATAGTGAAAAACCTTGTTACAATGATCTTCAATGCAGGGTTAAGTTTAATCATTGTAATGGGAATTTTGTTCTGATGAAATTCAAGCAATGTAATAGGAATTAAATCAGGACTTGAACTTTATTTCGTTGAAATGAATTGGTACTTGTTTTAATGCAATTACACCATTAAAATGTGAGTGGATAAGTTAAAAATATAAAATTGTGGGGTCAAAGTTGCCCTGAATGACCTCTGTTTCTGATTACTATTTTTAAACAAAACTACAAATACTACATATTTTGTAATTGGGCATTTTTATCCCTAAATATATTTTCTACATCAAATTTCATTTTATGCTATTTCATTTTGAAATAATCAGGCAGAACAATTATTGGCTGTAGTCCAAATCCAAGCTTGAGTATTAAGCATTAACCTTTTGGATCTGGGCTGTTTTTTAGAAATTTTTCTTTCGACCCTGGTAGTACGACAGTTGAACCACAGATTTCTTTTCCATTGAAAAGAGAAGGTATAAACTGTCGTACCAGACGTATGAAACCTTGAAAAACTCCCCTGCTCCAAAGGGTTCGAGTGAAAATCTCAACCCCGTCCTCTAAAAAACAGACTTATGGTACAGCATGTGTACCGCCCGGCTCCCAAAGGTTAAGCTACCGCCCAAGCCAGGGTTAAGGCAGAACCAAACCACTCTCTTAATCATTGTTTTATGTATACATATGAGACCGCTAGTATCAAAACAGGCTCAACCCACATTTTAAATTTTACAGAAAAGACATAAAATATTCACGGATTTACCTGCTTTTCGTTGAAATCCTTCTTTTTCTCAGCAGCAGCTTTTGACATGATGGAGTGAGTGCATTCCACATCACTTGGTAGTGGGATAGTAACCACTAAGGAGTTTCAAATTATGAAAAAAAAAAAAGAACTTTTGAAAATTCATGTATTGAGCTGGTTTCAATACTAAACATCTGCCCTAAATATCATTTTTTCAGTTTTGTGACATAAATTTCCTTTTTCTATAGGCGCTGTTGATTTAAATGCCATTGCAATGGCATTGGCTGGTTATACTGAAGATAAATCAGCTTTGTGGCGTGAAATTAGCAGTTCTTTGAAGGCTCAGCTCACAGATCCACATCTGAGAGCCATATTTGCTTTCCTGACTGCAGAAAATGAAAATTATGAAGAAATATTGGTACATTCCAAATTTTAAAATTTGTTGATTGTTTCCTATTGTATGCTATTTTTTTAAACAATTCAAAAATGAATTATTTTTTCCTTTGCCATCAATAATTTCATGTTTGCTTTGGAAATTACTCGTAAACACTGATTTAAATATTTAGAATCAAAACCTTGTTCTATTTCAATTGATTTGTAATTTTAGAGTTCTCCCTGTTTTTCTTGTTCATTATTCATTCATATATATGGAATTGTACAAAGGCAGAAAGAACAAAACTTTAGCCTAGTTTAATATTCTGCTTCAAGACCTTCTACTTTTTTTTGTTTTATCCCTATTTTACACAGTACTTGATTTTACAAGTGTGATATGAACTTTTGAGCATTATTGCTGTTTCCCCCCTTTTGTTTAACTATTCAACTGTTGTAGTAGAGAAAATATCAACGTAAAATAGGCACAAATAAGCAGAGATACTGCAGACACGTGTTTCGGGGCTACAAGGAGCCCCTTTTTCAATGCAAGAAGTGTGAGCTTTAGGATGAAGAATCATCCGATAAAAGCAACACATTCGAACAAAAGATAGTATAAATAGCAAAAATTGGATATTAACAAAACAAACAAGACAATGCTTAGAGCCGAAATTTATTACATGAAACCATCAAGAAAAAACCGTTAAGAAATAAATTTCCAAAAGATCCGATAGATCATAAACATTGTCAAAAAATGAAACCACTTATGAATAAATTAGCAATAAATTTGCGAATAGGAAAATTATGTACCGAAGCAATTGTAACACACAGAAAAAACAGCAGAAGAAAACAGAATGAAATAAAATGAAATAAAATTTTAAATTAATCAAAAATGTGAGCAAAAATTGAAATGTAAAGATAAGCGACACGAAAAGCCAAAGGGCTAACAATTATAATTTATACAAACGGACGCCAAACAGCAGAAAAATAAGGAATAGCATTTATATCGTTAACTAAGTCAGAACTGTTTTTCAAAATGTGGAAGGATTCCCAAAAATCAAGATCTGATGGGTTGGGGCATTTTTGGACAATTTGAAAGGAATTAAAATCGAAAGAATGATTCTTGTCCCAACAATGTTGCGCAATACTAGACTTATTTAATTGTTGCTTTTTCACATAATTCTGATGTTCTTTTAAGCGGAATTTCAAAGCCCGTCGCGTCTGTCCTATATAGGAGAGATTGCAAATGCAATTAATTTTATAAATACCACAATTGTTAAGAGGATGAATGGGATCTTTAAGAGAAGAGAAACATAGTTTATTCGTTGGAGAGAATACCACTTGGAAATTGAAACGTTTGAGAATCTTAGCAACCTGATAACTCACAGAGGGAAAGAATGGCAAAACAACCAAATTCTTTCTGATGACAGTTCTCTCAACAATATTCCTTTCGGATTTATTAGAAAGTTTTTTAAAAATGGAATCAATCAAAGTATGAGGATAGTTTCTATCAATTGCCACAGCTTTAAGATAGTTGAGTTCAGCATTAAGAAGTTCCGGTGAAGAACAAAGATTAATAGCACGGTAAACAAAAGAATTAAATGCAGCATATTTTTGACTAGGAGGGTGAGATGAAAGTCGATGAGGAGGTAACGAGACAGCAAAAGGTTTGCGATAAACTGTAGTTTCAAAGTCGAATTCTGTACGAGAAACTAGAACATGAAGAAAGGGAATGCAATTATCCTGTTCTTCCACATTTTGAAAAACAGTTCTGACTTAGTTAACGATATAAATGCTATTCCTTATTTTTCTGCTGTTTGGCGTCTGTTTGTATAAATTATAGTTGTTAGCCCTTTGGCTTTTCGTGTCGCTTATCTTTACATTTCAATTTTTGCTCACATTTTTGATTAATTTAAAATTTTATTTCATTTTATTTCATTCTGTTTTCTTCTGCTGTTTTTTCTGTGTGTTACAATTGCTTCAGTACATAATTTTCCTATTCGCAAATTTACTGCTAATTTATTCATAAGTGGTTTCATTTTTTGACAATGTTTATGATCTATCCGATCTTTTGGAAATTTATTTCTTAACGGTTTTTTCTTGATGGTTTCATGTAATAAATTTCCGCTCTAAGCATTGTCTTGTTTGTTTTGTTAATATCCAATTTTTGCTATTTATACTATCTTTTGTTCGAATGTGTTGCACTACATCAATAGCACAAAGGTATTTGTAAACTTTATTCAACTGTTGTTTAAACTAATGCTTTTGTGCTGTTTGCACATTTTGACATTGTGCATACTTCTTAATTTGGGCTCAAGAAATGTTCTGTGGTGTGTTGCACTTAAAACTTTGTTTTATTTTTGTACTGTATGTGTACTTGAATTCATGTACCGTACATAAAAAGTTGGAGTTTTAACTTGATTAAATATGCTTTTCTCCATTGTTTATTTTTATACAAATCATGAACATGTATGATTTTTCACTTTTATGCTTTAACATATGCTACTATGCATATATATTACTGTGAAATACCAAAATCTGGTAAATGTCGACATTCACGTTGTAAAGGCTATGGCGATAGGCTGAACATTTACAGTGATTATTTACACTCCAGTTTTGTTCTCTCACAAAATTGCACACTCATATATCATTTTGTTAATTGCTTACATATTTTTTCTTGGAATTTTAACTTTTGGTAATGAATCTCTTTTTGTAAACTCTGAGTAGAAATGAACTAATCTGAACGAAATGAAACCATTATAATGATATATTCTATTTTTTTCTTTTTTACAGAATGAATCAAAGATAGCTGTTCAAGATAGGTTGGCTTTTGCTTGTTTATATTTAAATGATAGAAAAGTAAGACTTATAATTTTTCTTAATTTATTTCTTTTTAAATATGATTTGTATCTGTTAGGACATGAAAGTTTTCTGTATAATATGGTTCAAGCTCATTTATTACTTAAGTGTTCATAATAACAATGACAGATTACTGCAAAATTACATTTTAAGAGTAATGAGTTTTTTTTTTTTTTAAATTTATATTCATTTGTGAACAACTTTCAAGTGTGGATTTTTGGCATATCACAACTCTTATGATATGACATTAAGATTGCAGGATTATAGTATCATGCATATCTTAAAAAAAAAAACCTTCTTTTAGAAATGAAGTTTCTCCACACATTGTCTAAGTAAAAATCATATTTTTCAATAAATAAAATGCATAGTTTTTAAAATTTAGTTTACTTGCAAAAAAAATTCATTAATAAACTTCTAGCATAGTTTACATGTTATGATGTATTATTGCCCATTCAAATGTTCACATAAAATCATTATTTTCCGGAAAGCTAGAAAATGGGACGATTTTTATGCAAAAAAAGTACAAATTTTATTGAAAAAATAGTTTACTTTTTTAAATACCAAGAATTTATTGCAAAGGACAATTTGGGAGCCAATGTAGTTCTAAGAGACCTGTGCATTACAGGATTTCAAATATTTAACATCCTTGTGTAGTTCTAAACATTGGTGTAGTACTAAAACAGTAGTGTAGTACTAAACCAAAAGGTTCTTCCGCTAATGGACTTCGACTCGAAAACTTTTGTATACATAGATACAATGGGAAATTAAAAAAAAATAAATAAATAATATAAGAGTCAATTATACTAGACAGCAACTTAACTTGACACTGAACGTCACTACGGGCAGAGCCAATAAGAGCTCACAAGCAGTCAGCGATCTCCTCTAATTCGCCAAGTAGGCTGTGACAATTTTCATAGGCTAATGTCACGCTGACGTCACAATGTTTTTGTCAAGAAACGTTGCCGTGTAGTATAGCAAAAAGAAACAATAATTAAAAAAAGAAAGTATAAAATATCAAGGATAAATCTTCAAAAACCCTTATAATTCTAAACATTTTTGAAATTTGTGCAATTGTTTAATGTTTGCATGTTATTGATTCATTTCAAAACCTCAGCTGGTTCCATGCCTGATGGGTGTGTAATCATTTATTCGTTTATTTATTTATTTATTTTAGCTTTCTGAATTTTTGGATGGTTTGAAAACAAAAATGGCTGAAACTGGAAATGTTGATGGAATATTATTGACTGGTAATTTTTTTTTCTAGATTATTTTTCACGACTGTAATTCTGTTCTAACATCTGTACTTTCATTTTGCTGTTGTACTTTCATTTACTGCCCTTTGCAATGAAAGTAATCACAAAATGCTGATATGTGTATTATGTCTACGCACATTATGTCAGTGCTGCCATAGATTTCATGCAGTTTGGAGCAGAAGAAATGAACTTTTGCATCAGTCTTAGATAGGGGTAGTTACTTGGGCTAATTGTTGCGAAAACAGACATCTTGCACTTTAAACAAGGACACGTCTTTTATACGGGGTCTTTCAAACTCTTGGGATAAGAAGTGGTCTAACAGCTCATTTAAGAGCAGAAGTCAACATAGATCATCATGGTCTATCTCTAATTGTTCTTAAATTATTAGACTGAAAAGTGTCTAGATTTCAATAAAATCCCTGTTTATTATAAGTGTTCAAAAATGCTGCAGAAAAAATCCTGTAATGAGGTCTTCAATCAGGGCAGGAATTTTCTTAATTTTTGAAATAAGTATAATGTGAACTGTATTCTGGTTTCAGACTTCTGTTTACAAATCCACTTAATTCCAGGTTTAACAAATGATGGTCTGTCATTGATTCAAAGGTATGTGGATACCACTGGCGACCTCCAAACGGCCAGTCTGATCGTCCTTCATACCCTGCCCAGCCAGGCTTGTGGCGACCCAAGAGCAAGAGCTTGGGTGCAGAGCTATAGGAACCTTCTTGATACATGGATGTTGTGGAAACAAAGGTACGATTTTATGTCGGGTAGTTATTATTTGCTGTCACCGATAAGTAGGGGACACTAGGGAAGTTTGACTCGCCCTTTCTTTTTCATATTTAAACATTTATTCATTGATGAGCCTCACACCATAGCAAGGTACCAAGTAGAATCAAAAGTTAATTCTAGTTTTTAGCGATTGTGCAGTTGAATCAAGAAGCAATCATATATGATGTCTTTTTCAGGCAAAAGAGTATTTATTCTTGTAAGTTCATCTCTACTGTGTTTTTTGTCACTAACATAAACAAATTTAAATTGACTATTTTTGTGTACTCTGATTAATATACTAAAAGACTGCACACTTATTTTTTAAATTCACTTTTTATATGTATGCATTTTTCAATTGTTTTGCTAAACTGCCCATTAAGGGAGGTTTGACCCAGGTCAAATCTTCTCATTTAGTATTATTTGGTGGTATACCAATTTGTAAGCTATATATAACATTTAATTTGTTTTAAAAAGACATGTTTTTTATTCAAATAAACTAATTTTTTTTGTTCTTAACTTAAAATTGCTCCCTCAACATTCATTTGAAGCACTATCTGTTAAAGCATTATCCTCATTAAACTAAACCCAACTGAAACTTTCTTTTATCTTTTGTTAGCAAATTCATTATAAGATCTTAAACCTGTCTTTACTTTCCTCAGTTATTTGCTAAATTCCTTTATCTTATTGTAACTTAAGTGTTGTAACTTTTATTTATAACATGAAAATTAATAAAATAATGATCTAAGAAAGTCAAATGTGGTAGAAAGCTTATCAAATCAAGAATTTTCAGATACTCCTTTGAAACAGATGTCATTAAGGTTCGCCATTCAATAATTAGTAGAGGCACAGAAAGATTTGCAGTGAAAATGAAATTTGACTCTGGTATTTCTAACTATCATAATCTCTACTGATTCAAATTAAATTGAGTTAAAAATGTATGATATTTCCGTAGGTCTAATTATTGCCGGTACCTTGTTATAGTATCCCATAAGACAAAATATTAGATTTAAAAAAGATTTTTATGTTATTTTTTTCCCTTCTCAGTAAGTAGGTAGTTATATATACAGGAAAAGGGGAGAAGTTTTCATCTTCCATCCCCTTGACACTCTTTATTCTCAGAAGTCTCTCCCAGAACAAAAAAGAAACTGTTTCCTTTTTCTTTCTGTTTTAAATTATGAACAAGGAAGTTACTGTTGCCAATTCATCTAAGAAAGAACTTATGAAACATTATTTTCCAAGGAAAAAATTACAAACTGTTCATTTTCTGGTGACTGTTCATCTTCTACCCTTAACTCTGTTCCTGATGAATGTTTAAAATTTTCCTATTTTTTCTAGGGCACTTTTTGATGTGCGTTGGTACAACAGCAATCCATACACTTCTAAACCTCCTCAGCAAATCTTTGTGAGTTGTAACTTTTGTAGGCGATCTGTTTCTCAACACATTCAGTATCGACAACCAATGCCCAGATTTTCTCAGCCGTCTGCAGCTGCTGCGGCAGCAGCAGCAAATGCAGCTGCAGTCAATAGAAAAGTGAGTCATTTCTTTAGCTTAGTTACCAGATATTAAATTCCAAGGTTACACTCGGGTAATGATTTTGTTTTTGAAAACAGATAAGATTCAGAACAATTATCCAAATTAACTGGTACCAGAAACCCCATTTGGCTAACCAAAATTTCAAATAATTTAATTTTCTCGTAAAAAGGGTCTATTTTACTTAATTACTGAATGGGCTTTTTAAAATAAGAAGAAAAATAACTTTTAATCATTCACATGACTGGCAACACTTTTACATTTCAAGGGTACTTACAAGTGCAGCACATTAAAAGTCAATAATAGAACTGTCCAAGAAAACAGTGACTCATAATACCAATAATGTTCACTCTGCACCAATACTAGCTTTGCAAATGAAAAAAGTCTGGCGCATAGACAGAATTATTAATTTTCCAATTGTAATACATTTAGTCTTTTTTTTTTTTCTTCTTGAAACTCTGAAAGCAATTCAGATAATTAGCAATTTGGATAATTGGAGTCCTTTTGTATTCTAATATTACAGTTTTTCTTTGCTCTGCTTTTCATTATTTCACTTTAATATGCTTTTTGACTTTACTGTTGAATCATAAATTATCATTTGATTAAAAATTAGTAATAATTGTTTAGTCATTAAATGGGTAATTATTTCATACCTCTGTATTATAAGTCTTTTAGAACAACAGAGTTGTATGTCAGTAAAACAAGATTTTGAGTAATTAAATGTTTATTAGTTACTTTTCACAAAGCTCTAATATGGTTACGTTTCACGATTGCTGTCTATGGCAAATGGTTGTATCTACATTTACACCACT
>JAXGGA010021185.1:0-17006 GCA_038373865.1 Uloborus plumipes | reverse complement strand
AAGCGGTTTTGACGTCACCGATTCCAACTCCTCGGCTCCGACTCCGACACCATGACAGAAATGCAAGCTCAGAAAAAATGAGTGACTCCTACCATTAGAATTTTAGAGATTTCGACTGCTTCTTCGCCTATCGATTCGACTGACGACTCCAACGTTTTGATTCTGACTCCGAAACTGGATCCTTGACTCGGACTCCAACTCCATAACTATGGCAGAAATGCAAACTCGGAAACAATAACCCTCCTGCAATTGAAATTTTAGAACCTTTGACTCCAACTCTGACTGACGATTCCAGCTTTTTTACTCTAACTCTGACACCGAATCCTTGATTCTGACTCCGCAGTCATGGCAGAAATTCAGGCTCATAAAAAATGACTGTCTCCTACTATGAAAATATTATAGCCTCTGACTGTAACTCCGCCTATCTACTTCGACTCAGGGCTCCGACTTTTTAACTCCAACTCCGAATCCTTGACTCTGACTCATCAAACATGGACAGAAAATTCAGGATGGGGAAAAAAATAACTGACTCTTACTCTAGAAAGAAAGAACTATGCAGACGATGTTTTGTTCATTAATTTATATGTTTCATCAAATTTATTATTTGGGGGGAGGCGATTTTTTTTCTAGAAAAATTATTTATGTAAGAGATCATTTTAATATTTATATATTTTAATTATTGCCAACGGATAAAATAAAATTCTAAATATTTTATTTAGGAAACAGTCTTTTTTCTTTTCTTTTTTTTTTTTTTTTGATAAAATATGTTTTTATGCTCTTGTGCCTGAAAACCCTACTCAATCAACCAACCGACTAATTTCTGGTTAGTAAACCTTAATCAGAAAAATTCTTTTGTTCTGCTTATATGCCCTTTTTTTTAACTAAAGATCATTTCATCTACTACTTGCACTTCAATAAAACATTTTGTATACATGAGAAAATAGTAGATAATACTAAACCATAAAAGGCCTATCTGTCTTCCCTGGTTGTTTTCCCTATGATTTTCGCAATGCTTTTTGGAATGATCTTCTTAGAACAACATCAATAGCTGTCACCTCTTGAAATAAGTTTCAGTGGTTCAAGCATGGCTTCGTCCTGATTAATATTTATTCTTCACCGAATGATTTCAGAGAAGAGCAAATGGAAGAAGAATAGTAATTTTCTGGTAGCTTACTACTATCAATTCAATACTTGGAAAATTACTATTATTTCTCGCCGTTCGAAGTTGAAAAATACTCTTTTCAGAAATAGATCTGAGTGAATGTATTTTTGCTTGTGTTAACATTTGCCTTTCGTTTCTTTAATTTGATGTATACTTGAATGGTTGTTTCGTTGTGAAACACTTACAGTTTTTCAGAGTTAAAAAGTTTTCTCTGTTTGAAACAGCAGCAACAATGATTTCATGACAAGTGTCTATTACGAAAAAATGGCCGCACGTTAATGGTCGCACACACTATAGGCGTATATTTAACTACGGTGAAATTAAAATGAAATAACTTCTGAATTACTGAGAATTGTTATTTTTTTTTTGTCAACTAAGATATTTGAATACAAATATTTTCGTCTTGTCTCAAATGCTCTTGTTAAAACATTATAGATTTTGAGAATAGTCAAAATACGGGGCATAATTTCCGAAAAAAAAATGGATCGTGATCCAACGATAATAGTTACTGAATATTTAGTGAAATATAAAAGCGTAATGGGAGGTTTTATATGAATTTTAAGATTGTTTTCAACTGTCTACATTTTGATACATTTAAAAGTGAAGACCTAATGGAAATATATTTTTTTTTTAGTGCAAAACATAGGCACAGCCAAATTATGTAGTAATTTAAATGTTTCGGTTTAAAAGTTACGCTTCCCAAAATTATTTATAAAAACTTCAAGAGACATCTCATTCCACAAAATCGTTTCAAACATGAATTCGTACTGGCCACTAACCATTTGCTGACCCAATTCATTATGGTATTCATTCTTTCATGTAGCACCTCTGTCGGCGAGGAATTTAATTTTGCCCCGAGCTACTCCATGCCAAACTAGCACTAAAGGGATATTTCACCTGCCGCGTAATCAATCGAAATTGTGGCAGTCGATTTTCTACATTTTGAAAATAAATTGCCTTTGTGCTTGAGCGACCAGCTTCTTAACCATTACACCATTCTGTCGGCTATTGCAGCAAAATATTTTTATTGTGTTTCCCATAATTTTCACCGATGTCTAGACTTTATTTTTGATACTTACTCCCCTTTGTATTTAAGTGTTTCATTTCTAATACTAGTTGTGAAAGGAAAAATTCGGTGAAACAATCTGAAATCCTAATAAATTTTAAAAGTTTTTGTTAAGCCTAAAAATTATATTAATTGTCGTATTTTACTTTTGATTTTTTATGATATATCTGGAAACGTACCATGAATAATTGAAAGAGATGACAAAAAGGCAAATCTGAAAAATGGAACTATAAATATCAAAATTATAAACTTCCAAATATTTTTGCAAACTTTTCAGAAAGAAGAGATATTTTGGCAATATGAATTAATGCTTTGTAGTATATCAAGGAAAATATTTGTCATCCATTAATTCGGACATCTGTCTTTAATTTGAAAACTATACAAATACATTTTCATGCTCGAAAATATTTAGTCAGAAATTCAAATATCTTGTTAAAAAAACTTATTGGCTAAATTTCATTTTGGAAAAATTGTTTTTTTTTTTTTTTGATTTTATGACTCATTTTTGCAATAAAACCTAAGAAATTGTTTATTACTCGTAAATTTAGCACCATTTTAAAGCTGTAGACAATAAACATAAAATAAAATGTAAATTCGCTACGAGACTAAAACTCTGTTAGAGATGTAAAAATATTTATAACTTAGGAATAAGTTTAGTTAAGTTTTATACGAATGTAAGTCATTTTCTTGCAGTGCACTAAGAAATGTATCCAAGAGATTTTTTTTTATGTGTTAGTAAAATCAATGATTGAGAGGTTTAAAAAAATGAGGTTTTAGAAATGCATCTTTTCTCTCAAACACAATGCAATATTTACCTCAAACTTTGAAGTCTTAGAGTAGGTAAAATGGATTCTCTGAAAGCTTTATCCATCACGAACGTATATATATATATATATATGCGTACTTCGAAACTCTGCAAATATTTTCAAAAAGTTCAAAGAGATTCTTTTATCCTGGAGTATTCAAAACACTTCAAAATAAACTAAAAAATTTTCTAAGCATGACATTTCTTGAAATTTCATCATAGTATATGAGGAACTTCAAGTGCAAATCTCATTGTATTGCATCGTTAAAGGATATTTCAGAAAGGACTCTTCTTTGAAATGACATAACAGCAAAACAGCGAGAGATAGAAAGATAGAACGAGTGATATGTCAAACAGACACGTCTATGGATTTTCTTATGCTAAGATTCTTAACAGGGCCGTCATTTCAAGTTTTCCCGGGGGGGGGAGGGGCAAAGGGTACAATCACAATGCAATTTCATCGGAAAATGAATCGGAATATGAGGAATGCATCAGACTTATATGCAGGTGAACACATGAGCACTCAGGAGTTTATCCAAATGTACATGAATCATTCATAGTTTGTAATTAAATAAAATGAACTGTAAAATTAAACAAACATGAAAGTTTCATATTTTCTAAGAGGAAGTATGCCTTCCGGGTTGATTTTAGAAACTCAAGCAAATAATTTCCGGTTTAAGATGCCTTAGAATTTAATCAAATCATTACTTAACATTTTAAAAGCATATTTGAATTTGTTTTTGCCGTGGGCTGTTACTATTAGCAATTACTAGATCAGTGAACTTACTAAGTGAATTACAATTGTAGCTAGGACATTGAAAAAACTAAATACATTTGTTCATTTTTCCCTTCATAATAATTAACTGTTGACATTACAAAATGCATTTTAGTATACAAAACAAATATTTACTTCTGCTGCAAAAGGGAAAAAATAAATAAGTTACATATTTTTTATATATGTTTTTAATATATCTGGAAACATACCATGAATAATTGAAAGAGATGACAAAAAGGCAAATCTGAAAAATGGAACTATAAATATCAAAATTATAAACTTCCAAATATTTTTGCAAACTTTTCAGAAAGAAGAGATATTTTGGCAATATGAATTAATGCTTTGTAGTATATCAAGGAAAATATTTGTCATCCATTAATTCGGACATCTGTCTTTAATTTGAAAACTATACAAATACATTTTCATGCTCGAAAATATTTAGTCAGAAATTCAAATATCTTGTTAAAAAAACTTATTGGCTAAATTTCATTTTGGAAAAATTGTTTTTTTTTTTTTTTTTTGATTTTATGACTCATTTTTGCAATAAAACCTAAGAAATTGTTTATTACTCGTAAATTTAGCACCATTTTAAAGCTGTAGACAATAAACATAAAATAAAATGTAAATTCGCTACGAGACTAAAACTCTGTTAGAGATGTAAAAATATTTATAACTTAGGAATAAGTTTAGTTAAGTTTTATACGAATGTAAGTCATTTTCTTGCAGTGCACTAAGAAATGTATCCAAGAGATTTTTTTTATGTGTTAGTAAAATCAATGATTGAGAGGTTTAAAAAAATGAGGTTTTAGAAATGCATCTTTTCTCTCAAACACAATGCAATATTTACCTCAAACTTTGAAGTCTTAGAGTAGGTAAAATGGATTCTCTGAAAGCTTTATCCATCACGAACGTATATATATATATATATATATGCGTACTTCGAAACTCTGCAAATATTTTCAAAAAGTTCAAAGAGATTCTTTTATCCTGGAGTATTCAAAACACTTCAAAATAAACTAAAAAATTTTCTAAGCATGACATTTCTTGAAATTTCATCATAGTATATGAGGAACTTCAAGTGCAAATCTCATTGTATTGCATCGTTAAAGGATATTTCAGAAAGGACTCTTCTTTGAAATGACATAACAGCAAAACAGCGAGAGATAGAAAGATGGAACGAGTGATATGTCAAACAGACACGTCTATGGATTTTCTTATGCTAAGATTCTTAACAGGGCCGTCATTTCAAGTTTTCCCGGGGGGGAGGGGCAAAGGGTACAATCACAATGCAATTTCATCGGAAAATGTAAAAAACCACGCCCACTTATATTTAAATACATTGATTTCTCAAAGCCGGAGGGGGGGGGAATTGACTAACCCCCTTCCCCTCTAAATGACGGGCCTGGTTTTTTAAAATATTTCAAATATTAGATATTATAAGGTGCTGGAATCGTAAATAATGTGTTTAAGTTAAATATCTTTTCAAGGAGTTCAACATGGTCGCTTTTCACAGAAGTAACATGACGCTACCAAAGGATAAACTCAAAGTCAGTCGTCTCTGTGGAGACGGATACGTATGGCTCAAAGCAATGGCTCCCATTATACGTGGCCCACGAAGTGCATCCGTGTGGTCCGTTGTTTCGATCAAAGTTAAAAACCAATGCTCACTTTCTCAAACAACGCTTAGGAGCTTTCCAAAACCTCTACAAATCCCGCAGCGGCCCCACCGAGTAGCTATCAATCAACTCCCTTCTCCACTTAATCACTACCGAGTATCTTCTTTCCTGTGCTTTGGTATCCCAGTCATGGCAATGTGTCAAAGTCTTACAAACTTACAGTCAAATATCCTGAAATAGGTTTCCAGAAAACATATAAAGTACTTATCAATTCACCATCAAATACGACAGCAGTTCTTGGTTTGCAGGTTTGCAATTATCTACCGTTAATTCAAAAAAAAAAAAGAAAAACCTTCAAATTTTGTATATGTTCTGGCCCATTGAGATGTATCTTACTACGAGGTGTGGCCAGTGGGCAAAAGTAGGCTGGTCCCCACTGCATCAAACATTGTAGTGAGTGATTTCGATCTTTATACCCATCGATTACACTAAGTTATTGTTGTGAAAGATAATCATATAAAATCCATTACAATGGCAACGAACTTCTGTTCCATTGTTACACTTTCGTGTCTTACTTAAAGGACACTGGTGAGAGCAACGCATTTTAATATTCGATTTATTACTACCTCTTAAAACAGGTGCATAAAAAAATTCTTGACCTGACTGTTCAACTTACCATTTATTGCAACCCTCTCAGTTTTCTGTAATTTTAAAGTATACTTCTTTCAGAAGTATATATTTTACAACTCTGTTTTTTGGTTGCAGTTGTATGTCGCATGAATTAGCTCTTAGTTCTCCAATTCATGTTTATTAATTGATCCACCACCAGCCTTTCTTTAATTTATAGAATGTCACATTTTTTTTTATATATTTACTCATTTAAAATCTCATATGTCATCAGTTCCAACAACTATTCTTCTACTTCTCTACTTTCAGTGCTTCAAAGTTTGAAATTAAACAAAATTAAGTTTTTAGGCATAGTTAACATTGAAGATCTGTCGTTAGTTGTGTATAGCTTTGATTAACATAACTCCAGTTTTAATTATTGGACAATCCTGTAGTGTTTCAAATGGGAAATAACTGTTTTTTTTTTCAATATATTCTTAAGTATATTGCAAATTCACTTTCAATCTAATGCACTCAAACTTTAGTCAAATAACTAAAATTCAGTCCTGATGCAATATATAAGAAATATTTGCATAATAATGAATTCCGTTATGGTTATAATTACATGAGTAACTTAATATCATTGAATTTTTTTGGCTTGTACCCAGTATTTTCATTATGTTGCTACTTTTTATAACCTGTTCCATTTCGAAAAGAAGAAAATTTAAAACGGTTTTTGCATTATTATAAACTTTCCCTACTTTTTCACAGATTTTTTTTCCTCTTTTCTTAAGCCTATAAAGAAATCCCCGCTTATCCACCCTTTAAACAGTAAAAAATACATAAAAAATATTTTATATGCTCTGTTTTAAATGACTTCAAGGAGAAAAATCGCGGGCTCTGGTAGTTTTAAGAAATAGCAGGAAGGAAAAGCTAAGTGTAAAAGCTTTCCTATGTTCCCTTTCATTTCTACATTTTAAAACATTTCAAAATATAAAACAGTTGAGTAGCTTTATACAGTCAGTATTTCTTACCTAACACTTAACTTGAAACCTGATGAAGGTGCATGTTGCTTTTAGAGCAATGAAAAAGTTGTTTTCAAAGTGTTGCATGAATAAACAATAATTGAAGAGCCTTCTGCATTATGAAAACGTTAAATGAAAGAGGAAAGTATTTTATGATACATAAAGTGTAATATAAAATTAACTTCAAAGCATTGCGTTGAGTGTCTTTATTTTTTATTTTTATTTTTTTTTTTGTGAAAATATAAAGTGAAACTTTTGTGTTTGACTCGTCTTTTCGATTAAAAACTAAACTTTAGACTTATTCTGATCCAGAAAATCTGACGTACGGCTTAAAATTAGAACCTAATATAGGGATGGATGGAGGGGGAGAGGGCATCTCCGAGCAAACTTCTCATACTGGTATATAAATTTGGAAACAAAAAAAGAGAAAACACAACCAATTACTATCCTTTCTGTGCCATTTTAAAACTCTTATTTTATCTCAGCATTTCAGAAAAAACTGCAACTAGATCACAAGTAAAATATTTTCTGATTCTCCACTTATTCATTTTTCTTTGATTTTCTTCTTACAGCGACAACGCAAACACATAAATGCAAAATGTCTCTTTAAAAAATGAAAGAAGGAGCATTTTATAAATTCACCCCAATAATAAACCCTTAGAAAACCAATATGCATTTGTATTTCAAACTATTCTTCGTCTTTAACTTTAAAAATCTATTCATGAAAAGAATATATTTATGAAACATATGAATTTAAAGGGCATTTTAAAATTACTATTTTAAGTTATTACCCTGGAAATCTAGATGCATTAGATTCGCACATATAATCAATAAATATTTTCCACATTTTCCACTAGTGCTACAGCCTTGCGGTAAGATTAATTTCGAACTTTAAATAAACATTCTTAAGATGCAATGTAAATAACTTAAGTTCTAATTTATTGCATTAAAAGCATGTATGAAGTTATTTTCGCCTCTGGCTTATAAGTTGCTATCAGTTTAATTTTGAGAACATACATCAACCGCTAATGAAATTTGATGACTCTAATCACCCATTACTCTTCTTGTCTAGAATAATATGAATTTTTAATGCATCGAACACTTTAAAGGGTTTAAAATAAATATTCTCTTGTTATTTATATTTAAGGAACTTCATTAATGGGGTAAATATTTTATTATTAGTAATTACTGTTGACAACGAAGATTTTGTAATTTGCGTGGCCCTAATGCTGGGATTATTCAAATATTTACATGATTTTAGAGGCATGCCTTTTTAGATTTGTCTTTTTATGTCGTAACAAAGTTGTTTAAATTACAACTCATTGGAGGAATTCAAACCTCATTAAAACAAAAAACTTAAAAATCTGCCCATGGCTGAACACTGTTATAAAATACAGGGTGTCCACTCCAATCGTGGACCAATAGCTAATTTCTAAACCGTTAGAGATAAGCATATAGTTTATTTAGGAAAAAATCTCCAAATTATGAAAGAAATTTTGGGTCTATTCAATGTTTTTCAAAAAATCAAATTTTGAAAGAGTTACGAAATTTAAATTTTTATACAGCCCCCCAGTCCTATCAATCATACTTAGTAAAACATTCTTGACACTGCAACGTTTAAAACTAAAAAAAAATCACTCTTCTACCACAAAAATTGACCGAGTTATGACGTTTTGAAAAATCAAGATTTTGAAGGATTTTGCATACGGTCCCTTAGGCCATCTCTCGGTGACGTCATGAAACAATGCAAAATCTTGATTTTTCAAAACGTCATAACTCGGTCCATTTTTGTGGTAGAAGAGTGATTTTTTTTAGTTTTAAACGTTACAGTGTCAAGAATGTTTTACTGAATATGATTGATAGGACTGGGGGGCTGTATAAAAGTTTAAATTTCGTAACTCTTTCAAAATTTGATTTTTTGAAAAACATTGAATAGACCCAAAATTCCTTTCATAATTTTGAGATTTTTTCCTAAATAAACTATATGCTTATCTCTAACGGTTTAGAAATTAGCTATTAGTCCACGATTAGAGTGGACACCCTGTATATTTTCAATATATTATTCAGAAACCACTGTTAAAATATTGTATGCTATTGTATGATTTTAAACCATAACTAATGTACGTTTCATTTCACTTATGAAAGATCGCGAATGATTTGCTTAAATAAATTTCAGCCAAGATTTTTCTTAATAAAATTAGAAACGCTCTGGACGTTAGCAAGTGTTCCTAACAGAGCTGTCTAACTATACACAATGTATCCTATCAAACAAAGAATGTATTTTTCTAACACACGAATTGATGAAATTTGTGCTAAGTTTCAATGCAACAGAAAATAACTATTCGTTACAAGTCGACGATTATCTCTATAAATACGATTGTCAGATGAACGTTATATATCCTACCGAATATATGAATTTCCATACAGACATATATAATTTTATACGAAATGCAAAAAGGATGCGTCATGTTTTAGTACCTCTCCTCTAGAAAAAACATTCACCAGTAACTCTTTCCCTAGTTCCTATTTTCGAAAACCATTATACCCTCGAGGGAGAAAAGTTTCTTATAAATAGCCAACTTCCTAAACGACACTTTTTTCTGTATATTTTTCTCTCAAATGGTGGACAAAAAGAAATATTGTCTGTCGCTTTTCTCGTGGGTTACGAAATAAAAAAAAAATGTCAGCAGAGCGATTTGTTTATACTTCGGAAAAGGAAGTAAATTTATAGGAATTTGGGTGATATGAGAAAAAGCGTTATGTACGATTTCTTGTACTGAATTGTACCAAAAAAGGCGAATAATTTTATTTATTTATTTATTTATACATTCGTGTGCTGGCAAATATTTGCAACCTCCATCCAAACATTGTCCTATTTCTATTATGACAAAAAATATTTACTCATGAAAGGGAAAATTTCATTACTCATTGCTAATGATATTCACACATTTATCTCATCAAAAAAAAAACTTTCCGTTTTTGCTAAAATTTGTCATTGTCTATCACCTTTGTCGCATTTAATATCTTTGGAATAATATTACATTCATAATTTAAAAACTCACTTTCTTAAATAAAATTTTACTAATGCCATTTTTTTTAATATACTTTGTAGCAATCAATATTCAACTTAAATTTAATTAAATACTATTAACCGAAAAGGAAACGAAAGTAAAATCAAGAAATTAAGCTGAATTTCTCGTAAAACTGACATCAAAAACAAGAAAATGATGCTCATAAGAGCTTAATATAATTAAACGACTTTTTAACACTTTATAAATTAATACATTTAGCTTTTTAAAATTCGAAAAATGATCGTTTAATAAATTTTAAAATTTCATTGGGCGGATGCTTTGATTAAATTATGACAAAAGTACTTTGCGCAAGATATGGATATCTGATATATTGTTAACATTTAATTTTCACCTTACTTATGCCAGAAAAAATAGATATAGTTGTGACTTCAATACTTTGTTTTGTTACATAAAAATTTCAATAGAAACTCACTTTTCAAAAAATATTCTTATCTCTTTTCCTTTTTCACGTTCTACTAAAATTCTACTAAAATTCCAATTAAAAGAATACTAATAATAACTTTTTTATCTGTTAAACATTCGAAGGGATGTGCATAAAGTAATTACAATCAGTTGTAAATCATGCATCAAAAATTAAAACTAAGAAATTAAGAACAAAACTAATAAATGGCACTTAAGTTTGGGTTTTATAAGGTTTCTTTAGATATATTTTTCCACTCATGATAAACGAAATATGATTCGAATACAATAGTGAGCAATTGCAATTTCATAGCAAAAATTCCATAAAAACTTCTCCCGGCTAAAGTACGAGTAAAATACACTATTACACAAATTACATATTATGATATTCTGTTTACTATAAAAATGCGTAATGGATTCTGATACATTCAAATATTGTTTCAAAAATAGAAACTACCAAGAATGAGTATTTTGTAGTGCTTTCAACATGATTAGTGGTTTTAAGTAAAAGATGGTATATTTTACGATGATATTTTCAGAACTTATTTTTAGCACAGGATAAAGCAACCATAAAATTTCAGTTTTGCTATCGGAAATTTCACATAAAAGTAGCATTTCCTACCTTATCTCGCTCGCCACATTTCAAACATCAACAAGACATGATAATATATATATATTTTTTTTTTTTTTGCGAAATGTACGGGTAATATTTCCTAGAGTTCCAGGGATTTTGAGGACGGTAGAAAAGATATTTTGCATTCCTTATGCATCAGGAATTTGTATGCTTACTATGCAAATCCAAAGTCTTTCAAAAAATGAACAGAATTGCATCGAAATATTTCCCTTCTTTGGCTTTCAGAAATATTTCACGGTACGTGAAGTGCGTTCTTTTATTTGCGAAAATGCACACGAAATCAAGCGATACTAAAAATCAGAATTTCAAAACACGTTCCTCTTTGTGTGTCCTGGAACGCGAAAAGTTTCATCTACAACTAATTAAATTTCTTTATTGTGCGGCTTTTATGACAAATGTGAAGTTGATTAAGCTCTTTAAACTAATTAATTGAAAATTAAAACTTTTTTTACATTTTTATATTCTTTTATTTTTTTCATTTTATTTTAATCGAACCTCTTTCAAACGAGCGCAAAGGAGCATTTAAAATCAGTTGGACGTTTATTTCAGAAGCCTGTCAAATGCACTTTTTAAAATTTTTGGAAAACATAAAAAATACTTTTTAAGTAAAGGTTTTGACTTGAAAAAAGAAAGTTTTAGTTTCCGATTTTTTAGTTTTCCGAAACAAAATTTCTCTTAATGAACCTTAAGCATCATTTATTTTTGCAGTACAAGAAACATTTGAATTTGTTTTCAATCAAAACCTTTACTTGAGAAGTATTTTTTAGTTTTCTAAAAATTTTGAGAATTGCACTTGACGAGTTTTTGAAATAAACGATTCGATTCTTCTTAACCTTAGTTTGTAAACAAAACAAAAACTGTCTTGTTATTCTCAGGCATCAAAGAGATAAGGCCCTCTGAAAATTGAAAATAATTGCTTTAACTTATGCTAAAAAATCTTGCATGAATTTTCAATTTTCAGATGGCCTTATCTCTTTGATGCCTGGGAATAACAAGATAGTTTTTGTTTCGATTTAAAGGGCAATGTAGCGCCTTCCTCCTCCATGCATTTGCAAATTTTTACCAAGAGTTCCACAGGCTATTTTTGGGGAGTGAAAAGGGCCATTTTTCATTTTTTCTGAAGTTTGATGTATTTGTTCATAATCATCATCTAACTTAGAAGGCTTATATCTCTTCAATGCCTTCGAATAACAAGACAGTTTTTGTTTCCTTTTAAAGTTCAATGCAATGCCTTCTTGCTCCATACATTTTCAAATTCTTACTACCTGTTCCACAGGCCATTTTTGGAGAGTGAAAAAGGATATTTTTCATTTTTTTTTCAAAGTTTTAAAGCTTATATCTCTTTAATGCCTTGGAATAAAAAGACAGTTTTTGTCTCATTTTAAAGGGCAATGTAACACCTTTTTACTCCACGCATTTGTAAATTTTTACTACCTGTTCCACAGGCCGTTTTTGGGAAGTGAAAAAGGGCAACTTTCATTTTTTCTCAAGTTTAAGCAATTTTTTCATAATGAAAGACTACTGGTATCATCTAATTTTTTTCTGTGCTTCTAGTATCTATAACTGGGTGCAAGAGAAAAAAAAATAGAACCCCACTGTCAGTCCTTCATATATTTTTTCAGGCTTGAAATGACGAAAACGGCACTTTTTGAACCGCGAATTGATACGGGAAAATTTATATTTAGACTTAACCCAAACCGTTTTTTTATGCACAAATGAAAGTTCATCCTTTTAGCTTCAAAATAAGCCATGTTTGATCTTTCTACCACTTTAAGTAAATTTACCAGAGCTGTTAGAAAAAAGATCAAAAATGCCGAATTTTACTCATCGGCGGAACAAAAAAATGGCTATATCTCGAGAATAAAATTTTTTCGAGAAAAAAATAAAACAGTTTGGAGGTACAGAATATTGGTGCATATTTCCTACCAAGTATGATCAAAATCAAAAATGGTGCGGCACGGAAATTTCTGAAAATTTGTTGATTTAATATGGAATGACCCACCACTAAAAAAAGCACCAAAATTCTCCAAATTTGTAAATACCAAACTATATTTAACACATTTTATAAGAGCCGTCCCCCCCCCCCCCCGTAAGATAGAAATTTCAAAAGTACTCCTTCGAATGCGCGTGCATGAGTAAACTCATATATCTAGATTTTGCTTTCCTTCTTTGAAGATATGAGTCTTTTTTTTTACATTTTTCGTATTAATACCCTTATAATATCTACTGTAACAAAAATCAACACAAGAAATCAATTTTATTGAAATTCATAGATTTCCCGAGAAATAGGTTTGGTAAAACCCTCCCCGAAACTAAGTTCTTGTTACGGTAGACAGTAGCTACATGTTAGATAGATCTGAAAATTTAGTAGTTGTAAATTAGCGTCGATAATGTTCTGGTAAAATTTAACTATTCAAAAGTACATTCTATTTCTTCAAATATTAACCTCCCTTTACTCATTTACTAAGCTATATTTTTATTTTTTAGAATTTTTCCTATGTTTTGTACTTTCTCTTGTGGTATATTGTGCTGTACATTCTATTTCTTCAAATATTAACCTCCCTTTACTCATTTACTAAGCTATATTTTTATTTTTTAGAATTTTTCCTATGTTTTGTACTTTCTCTTGAGGTATATTGTGTTATACAATTTATTCTTCATCTTTCTGAGTTTCATTCTCTTTCTCTTTTTTATGGATTCTCATTCCATCTGAAATTTCAAATATTTACTTTTCTTTCGTTTAGTTACGCTTAATTTTCAAAGGTTTCAACTAGTTTCTAAGGTTTGTTTAAGACGGTTTTTCGAAGTTTTTGTGTGCAATTTTACTGTTCATTATTTTTATAATTTGAAATAGTTCACTAGATTTCAATATAAATGCCAACAATGTAAGTACTTAAGACACAAAAATATAAATCTTGATTCTTATTTAAAAAATCTCAATTGAAAATACATTTTTAAACATGAAATAATTAAAATAAAAGAAATTGATTTCGCTATTTTATTAAAATAAGCCATTATACATTTATAAGTTGCATTATATGTATGAAGAATTTTTTTCTCCTCGGAACATTTTAAAATTCTACTGGACGATAAATACTTTTCCCTCTTATTATGAAACAAGTTTAAAATTTAGCATAAAGTTTTATTCTTCGTTTAGTTTTCAAAATATGAGTTTTGCTAACTAATCGACTTAATTCTAACGAATAACATAAATGGAGTACACTTTCAGAATTTTAATTACCAAACTATTTAAAAGCGAAATATTAAAACAGAATACATAAAAAACTTGGATACAAAAATTATAATAGTCACTAAACATTTGAAAACTTGAATACAAATCTAAAGAATTTCCCAGAGCCTAATAAAAACCGTTATCATTAAATGCAAAACCATTAACTATGGTGATATAAAATGAGGATTATATCTTTCTAAGAAAGACAACTTTCATTTCCAGACGATTACGGAATCATCCTTTTCTTCTTCAACAAAGGACTTTCAAAGTCTGAATTGAGAAAAAAAGTCTGCTTATATTTTGTAAAGAATGCAAAATGTCTTCCTTCCCGTGAAATTAAAGACTGATGCTTCGAATAATGAATTTTAGTTTAAAAAAATATAGATCTGCATATGGTTTTGAATGTATATAGTCCACACAAATTTCTAATGAAAATAGTCATTGGAAAGAAATGGAGCTAAAGAAGGTATAGTTATTGTTTATAAACCTTTAATTACATATATACACTGCTCGACATTGAAAATGCAACACCAAGAAGGAGTGGTCAGAAATTCATGCAAATTTTACCGTAGACACACGTCACTGAGTTATGCAAATGATATGAAATGCGCAGCTCTCCGACGCACGTGATGTAAAATATAAGAGAATGAAGTTGAAAAGTGGGCTATACGTGTGATAGGAGGAAATGCCACGCCGTCCTCAACGAAGACACTTCCAGCATATAGACGACTTTACAAGGGGTATGGTGATCGGACTGAGAAGGGGAGATTGGTCCATACGTCAAATTGCAGCTGATACCCACATGGATGCAAGCACTGTGCATCGGCTGTGTCGGAGATGGTTGGAAAGAGGAAATGTAGCCACATTGAGGGGTGCAGGTGCAGTCAGAGTGACGTCAGACCGCTTGGATCGACGGATTCACCGACAAGCTGTGGCGGACAAGCAAGTCACTTGTACGTCGATTCTGCAGCACGTGCAAGGTACCCTGGATGTTCCTGTGTCGACCAAAACCATTTCCCGTCGACTGGTTGCACGTGGCCTGCAATCACGGCGCCCGCTAAGAAGACTGCCATTGACCTCACAGCACAGACTCCAACGTTTGGAATGGTGCCGGACCAGAGCGACGTGGATGGCAGAATGGCAAACCGTAGTGTTCTCAAATGAATCCCGCTTCTGTTTGTCCAGCGATAGTCATCGCATACGTGTGTGGCGTCGACGTGGAGAAAGATCGAATCCGGCAGTAACTGTGGAACGCCCCACAGCGCGACAACGTGGCACAATGGTTTGGGGCGCTATTGCATACAATTCCGTATCACCTCTAGTTCGTATTCGGGGCACTATGACGGCCCAGCGATATGTAGATAATGTACTGCGGCCGGTGGCAATCCCCTACCTTCAGGGTCTGCCAAATGCAATTTTTCAACAGGATAACGCCCGGCCTCACAGTGCTCGAATCAGCCAACATGCTCTAAGAGGTGTACAGATGCTTTCCTGGCCACCATACTCTCCTGACTTGTCACCAATCGAACATGTGTGGGACGTGATTGGACGCCGTTTGCAGAACCTGCCACTGCCTCGTTCAGAGGACGAACTGTGGCAAATGGTTAAAAGGGAATGGAGTGCCATCCCTCAGGACACCATCCGCAGGCTTATTGACTCCATGCCTAGACGTGTTTCTTCGTGCATCGCTGTCCGCGGTGGTCCTACTTCTTACTGAGCCGACGCCGTCCTCGCTCTAAATTTTGCTTATTTATTTTGAAATAAATATCACTTATTGTTCCATGCTGTCTCTGTCTTCTTACCAAATTTCATCAATTACTGACCACTCCTTCTTGGTGTTGCATTTTCAATGTCGAGCAGTGTATAAAAGGATAAATTCATTTCCCACTTTTTTCTTCTTATTTTAAGATAGAAGTTTATTTGATGAAGATTTCTTTTACACGCATTCAGTAACACAACACATCAATTTCATTCTTTTTGTTAGCTCTCAAATCCCTTTCAGTTTTTGAATTTATGTTCGTAGAAAAAAATTAAGATATTGTTTTTAAATCAGATGACGGAACTAGATGTTCAAATATATTTAAATTTTCAGTGTATTTATATATGTATATTAACTTTATGAAAAGAAGTAATGCTTCAAAGATTACAGGATTTTTTTTTTAATTTTCTAGGGTAAAAAATAAATAAGTAAAATTATAGTAACAAACTGAAGCAAACATAGAAAATGTCCGGTTTTTTTTTTTTTTTTTTTTTTTTTTACGTTTCCAGCAACATGCAATGAAATCAGTTAAGAATATTGAATTGACATTTTTCTACAGTTTTAGCTGTAGTTCTAATTTCTTTATTCACTATTGTTTTCTTAATTTGTTAAGCGTTAAATTTATTTTCTCATTTATTTATATTTAGTTATTCCTTATTTAATTTTCTATGTTAATTCTCGGATTTTTGCAGTGCAATTTTAATTACCTATCTCATCAAAAAGTTATCAATCCTACTCGGCTTTCTTTAAAATTTTTTTCTTATTTATTTTGAAAACCAAAAATTGTTTTACTTTAATTAACAACTAGTATTCTTTTGGATCTATAATAAATTAA
>JAXGGA010021184.1:0-17007 GCA_038373865.1 Uloborus plumipes | reverse complement strand
CATATCGCCAAGTTGGCGACAAATTTGGCGAAAAAAATATTTTTTGAATTTGGGTTCAATTTGGCGCTATTGGCGATATTTCGTGAAAAATCCACTGAATGATGTTAAAATCGGCGATATTTAGAAAATGAATCATTGTAAAACATTTGTTTTCATTGTTTCGTGGCAAACTAGGGGTGTAAATGTTCAAATTGCTACCTTGCTCACTCCTAGCACTATTTTAACACTAAGGCATCTACAAAGAAATTTACACGTAAAAGGAAGTAGTGTGGGACCCATACCAGATTTTTTCAATGCAGAGTCAAGTGATATGAATTGGCGCGACCACTTGGCGATATGTCGCCAAGCTTTTGGTCGCCAAGTGTTTTACGCCGACTTGGCGACAAATTTGGCGAAAATATTATGTTTTGAATTTGGGTTCAACTTGGCGCTATTGGCGATATTTTGCGAAAAATTCACTGAATATTAAAATCAGCAATATTTAGAAAATTAACCAATGTAAAATATTTTTTGCATTGTTTCGTGGCAGATTAGGGGAGTAAATATTTGAATTGTTACCTTGCTCACTCCAAGCACTTTTTTTAACACTTAAGGCAACAACTAAAAAATTTACACGTGAAAGGAAGTGGTGTGGGGTCCATACCAGATTTTTTACATATAAGATCAACAAATTTTTCTCTGATCAATGTGTGGGAAAATGAATGCACAGTTTGTAGAGGTTATTATTGTGATTATGTAGCAAAAATAATATTTGAAATAAGTGCAAAAATAAAAAATCCTTAAAAGTTTTTTAAAAATTAAAATTTTTCGAATTTTTAAAAAAAGTGCTTTATTTTTAAGGTTTGAAAATAAATTATTGATTGCAACCTCAAAATGCGCACCTAGCAATGTTGAATGGTTCTATTTCTATAAGGGGAGACAGTTTGATCAAAAAAGTGGACTATGGTAGCATTTCTGCTTACTCTGATATTATTTTGTTTTTCTGGAACTGATAAGGAAGGAATTGGTCTCTACTATTAGTAAAGCTGAAGGTTTGTCTGTCTTTCTGTCTGTCTGTCACGCGCGTAGCGCCAAAACCGTTCGGTCGATTTTCATGAAATTTAGCACAAAATTAGTTTGTAGCACGAGGTTATGCACCACGAAGCGATTTTTCGAAAATTCTATTTCGTTCTTTTTCTATTCTAATTCTTAGAGAAATTTCGATAAAATGGGGGAAGAAATATTACATACAAATTTTCAAGTCTTATGTCATTCGAAAGCGTGAAATTTTCTGCTAAAAATGATCGATGTCAGTTTGAAGTTTCTACGATCATTACAAGAGCTGTAATAATTGTTTTTAGAATCCCGGAAATTCAAGGCTTACCTTCAGCAAAGCAAGCCAAATGATTCTAAAATGATTGAGCTCGAGAATAAAATTTGTTTGAAAATAGAGATGAAATGAAATATTTTATCAACGGAAATCAATTTTTCATATTGTGACCATGGTTACGTTTTTATTTCGTTCATTTGTTTCGTTCTTTTTCCTTTAATAATTTTAAAAATGTATAATTTGTTTTTGTAACAATCCAAACTCCAAGCCTTATTGAAATTAGTCAAATGAAATATAATAAAACCGAGATAAGATGTCACCTGTCAATCAAATGAGAAATCGAGTCCTTTCCTTAAAAATAGGTAGCGAAGGAAGAAACTGACGCGTACCATTTTTGTGAGTTTAGAGACATTTGGCGATCTGATAAGTTGTATAGAAGAGGGAATCATTCTTTAACCAAATGAGGTCGAAAAAGAGACAACATGACAGTAAACCATTCTAAATTTATCGTCTGCAAAACATATTTTATTTCACTATTAATTTATTTCAATATAAATTGCAGCAAATGGCTTGAGTGAACGAATTTAGCTTTTAATTTATCGTTTGCTGGTTGATGTTTGTTGATGTTTATTGTTTTTATCATCATTGTGAAGAATAATGCACGAAATTTCTATTATTTTGTTTTTGAGGTTAGGAAAGAAAACTTTCTTCTTCTTTTAAACTTTGGTAAGATTTCTGTTGGTTTCTGTGAGCAACAAAATTGTGCTTATTTTCTCTTTTGGTTTATTTTTGTGCACCTCCCCTTGGGGTTGTATTCGAATTTCCACAAGGGGGTGTTTACCCCATTTATGGGGTAAATCAGTGTTAATTTCAATGCAGACAAAAACGATATGAATTAGCGCGACCACTTGGCGATATATCGCCAAGCTTTTATTCGCAAAAGTTTGACGCCAATTTGGCGACATATCGCCGAGTTGGAGACAAATTTGGCGAAAAAAATTATTATTATTTTTTTTTTTATTTGTGTTCTATTTGCCGCTATTGGCGATATTTTGCGAAAAATCCACTGAATGATGTTAAAATCGGCGATATTTAGGAGATTAATCATTGTAAAACATTTTTTTGCATTGTTTCGTGGCAAACAAGGGATGTAAATGTTTGAATTGTTATCTTGTTCACTCCAAGCACTATTTTAGCACTTAAGGCATCTACTAAGAAATTTGCACGTTAAAGGAAGTAGTGTGGGGTCCATACCAAATTTTAATATCATTCTTTGAAGGAATTATAGTTGAATTATTACTAAAATAGAGTATTTTTTCTGCTATATCAATTTTTGACAAATGAATTTTGAAGTTTATACTGCGGGCAAAGCCGTGTGGGTACCGCTAGTAAGAGAATAAATTAAAAAAGAAAAAAAAAACATCAACGTAAATCAACACAACACCCGAACCCAACGAAAAACAAAACAAAGCAAAATCTCTTCACATTCCTTGTCTCACATATTACCACCACCCCTATTTTGACAAAATCAGTAGAGACCTGAAGCATGCGCAAATGCGTCCGAGGTCGCCGGAAAAAATATCAAACACTAAAGAAGTGAGGTTTAAAAAAATGACAACTTTCAAGAAGGTAATGTGACCTTTAAAATAATAAAAATGCTTTTAATATATACTTCTCTTCAGCAGGAAATTTTTATTCTTGTCCCAAGAATAAATGGAAAGGGCAACCTGGGCAAGGAACGCGTGACCTGCGAATAGCTGCAAAAGAAGAACGAATGCAACTAGCTACTGAAGTGAAGAAGTGTAACTTCTGTTGCCAGAATGGAGATCCTGTTCTTTTCTACATGGGTCATTCATTAAAGGATAGTGAAGGCAAAATTAGTTGTCCTATATTGAGAAACTATGTGTGCATACAATGTGGAGCAACTGGTGATAACGCACACACTCTTTCCTATTGTCCTGTATACAGAAAAATAAATGGCGTAAAATTCCAAAATGCTACGTGTTTGAAGAGAACCGAACGGGATAGCTGCGGCCGGAAAAGGAGGCTGCCAAGGAAATAAAATTACTTCATTTACGAATGATAGAATGCGTTTAATTTTGTTATTTTTTAATTGTGAAATTTATTTTAAATGAAAAGGGGAAAGTTGTTAATTAGTTGGCATATACCTTTGTTTTTTGTTTGGATCTGTCCACGTTTTTAAGAAACCTTCAAAATACTTGATTTTCTTTTATTTATTTGGAGGACCAGAAAATAATGTTTTATCCTCAAAGACATTTTTTAAAGTTTTTCATTTTAATCAACGATATAATAATCTCAGTTAATAGTTTTTCCAAGTTTATAATGCGAATTTTCAATACTGATCAATAAGACCAATTGTTTTATCGGAGGAAAATATCAGGGAATGGCATCTTGGATCAAATTTCCATTCTTTTGTCTCAGAAAGTGCGTTTCAGTGGTCGTAAAAAATTGAAACCAGATAGTGCAAATTGTGGCCAGAATGTTCCACTATTATCAACAGAAAAGGAAGTAGGTTTTACGAGGAAAAGTTTTCACTACTTCAGGGGGGAGGGATAACGTACTAAATTTATGAGAAATTTGTAAATATTTTTTTTTATTTTGTCAAGAAAATCATTTATGTAAAACATGATTTAATGTTTGTTTAAAATGAAAAGAACTTAGTATCTTTATTTTAGTTCAATTGGTCACTACTTTTCTTGCGTACTTCTTTTCTTGAAATGCGTTGATCGGAAAAAAAAGGAGTTTCCCTTTTTATGTTTGAAGAGAAGAAAAGAAAGAAACTTTGAAAGCTCAATTTTTGCTTTATTTTTAACTGCACCTTTCCTGTCCAAAAACCGTAAATTGTCACTGGATGGAATTTTTTTAAATAAATGTATCGCATATGAAACATATTTTTAATAATAGTTGCGACTATTTAACAAATGTGCTGTTAACATTCTTTTATACATTTTACAAATTAAATTTATAAAGTTTTTTTCAAATTTATGTTGAATCACTTGAAGATCATTTTTAACAAACCAACTTTTCAAAATGATGTTCCATTTGTATGCACACTCATTTGTGGAATCATCATGTTTTTAGAATCTATCTCTTATGCATTAATAACTAGTATTAAATTACATTTGAAGTTTGAAGTACAACTCAAAATTAATCTTCATAACAAATTTTAGTTAGGATAAGGAATGTGAAACATAAGTATGAAAAGAAAAATCTGAAATGCATTATACTAAAAAGAAGTAGTCCGTTTCAATGTTGTTCAAAATCGCCTTGCAGCAAAAAATTCATGAATAAATTGAGAGATTTAAATGGGAGAAAAATGTGTTCGTTGATCTTGATTTCGCTTCTTTCGTGCTCCAAAAATATTTCATTCGAGTGTAAATATACCGGCTTTTATTTTATACATATATTGTGTTGTTTTTTTTATATATAATTTTTGCTAAAAAAATGAGTGCATGTTATTTGTATCAAGTGTACCAATTTTATGTACTTCATTTTATACATTTTTAGTGTATATGTTTTTTTCCAGTATTGAGTGTACACATACCGTCTTTTCTTGTGTTTTTGATAATTTTAGCTTTTAAAATCAATGCGTGTTACAAAAAAGTGTTCCAATTTTATACACTTCATTTTATACATTTGTAGTTTTTATGTATTTTTTCTGTATTGAGTGTCTACAACTGTCATATTTTATACCCATCTTGTATTTTTGATAATTTTAGCTGAGAAAATGAGTGCATGTTATTGATATAAAGTATACCTATTTTATGTTCTTTATTTTATACATTTTTCCAGTACATCGGTAGTGAAGGCACCCAACCTCCATTGTCTAAAATGGGATGTTTGCAGGGGTGCCCACAGGGGGAGAGGGAGTTATGGCGTAAGTTGCGCCATCAAAATAGGGGGGGGGGATTTTTTTGAACTAATTTATTTATTTATTTTAATTGTTTAGTAATTATTTTTTTTAATTTGAATTATTTACGGATTTTTTAATAAAAATTATTCATTAATTTATTTTTCAATTAAATTATTTCTTTTATTTCTTTTTTATTATTTATTTATTTAATTTGTGTGCATGTGTGTGCTTGGCATGTTTGGAAGGGAAAAAAAAGCGGTTCTATTCTGCGCATAATTCGAACTTGTAAAAAATTTATAATATATAAAAAAAAATAAATATTAAAAAAAAGAGGGGTAAAAAATAAAAAGCACAAGAGGGTTGTGAACAAATTTGGGGGAGAATTTGCGCCGTTGAGCTTGGGGGGAGGGGGGCACCCCTAGATGTTTGCAGGGGAGCATTAAAACTTTTTTTATGTTTTCATTTCTAGTTATCAGGACCATCGTACTATGACTCATTATTTGGTAGAAGGCCCTGTACCTGCATCAGAGGAAATAATTATGAAGGAGGAGAAAACGGGTGTGAAAGTGTAAGAACATGATGTTTGTCATAAAAAAAAAAAAAAAATCACGGAAAATGATGTTGGAGGTTGGTACTTCAGCATTGATGCAGTTTATGTTCAGTTAAAAAGTTTTAGAAAAATTATTCTGTCTTGTTTCATTTGCTTTTTGGATCATACTAACCTGGAAAAACAAATGTAATAGTAATTTTTTTTAAAGCTTCCGCAAGAAATAAACGTGTAACTCCACTGGGTTAGAAGAAAAAACAAAAAACAAAGCAAGGCGCCTGCTTCCAAATGTGCTATTCATTTTTTAGGAAGCATTTTGTTTGTAATAAATGACACAGTAACCAAAGCTTAACAAAACACAATTTTTTTTTTATTATTTATTTATAATTTTTTAACCGAAGCAAGATACTTTTCTGTTATATCTGTTTATTAACGAGCCTTTTTGTTAATAAACAGATTAAATTTGTGTTAGAAGTAACAGTTTCGCAACAGCTTATAGTTAGTATGAGAAATGATAAAAAAAAGAAAGAAAAATGTAGAACAAAAGAAAGAAATCAGAGAAATGTACAAAGAAAATTACAACGTTAAGAAGACACAAATGAGCAGGGATCAGTAATATGCAGTATCCCTGCTCATTTGTGCCTTCTTAACGTTGTAATTTTCTTTGCATCTTTAGCACAAAGGTATTTGTAACTTCAGAGAAATGTATTTGCAGTACGAAAATTAATCCGCTTTTCTGAATCATCCTAGCAAATAAAATCCATTAAAGATGAACGAATTGTCACAATGAAATAGGAGAAAATTTTGTTCATTGAATTTAATATTCAGACCTTCGTGCTCCATGCTCCAAGAACATTTGTAGTGGAAGAATGTATCCATTTTATTTGTGGGAATACATACTTAATATTATTTTACACACATCTTGTTTTTATGAGATAATTTTAGCTTTGAAAATGTGTTAATATAAAGTCTATTAATTTTATCATTTTGTAGTTTTATTATATATATATATTATTCCAGTATATGCACTTTATGTTAGATTAAAATTTTGTAGAAAAAATATTGCCTCTATTGTTTTATTTGCTTTAAAAAGGCGTGTTGGCGTTGTTAAATTCAAGAAATTAGACGTATTGGAAATAGAAAGTGATTATTTGAAACTTCGTAGCAGGGTTCGGAAGAATCATGATCTTTATGGCTAAAAATAAAACAGCGATATTTTTTATTCCACTTCAACCGGATTTCTTAAAATAAAACCAGAATTATATCAAATTTAAAATGCACTGTGCCGAGTCCATTTTCACTTCACGGTCCACTTAAACTTATCAATCCTCGCGGCCAACTAAAAAATATTCTACTGTTTCACCATTACGAAGGACAGTGTTATATTATTATACTTTAATAATATAACACTGTTAAAATATAAAAGTATAGTATTGTAATATTATACTTCCTGATTATACTTTCTGCAGGCCTCAAATTTTCAGTTAATACTACTAGGACGAGGGGTGCCCCTCCCCCCCCCCCAAAAAAAAAAAACCAAAATCTCTTGTTTTCAAATTAGGTTAAACGTGACGTTTTTGGAGTACCAAATTTCCAGTCAAACTCACATTCATTTCATAAATCAATCAAAAAAATATATATATATGGGCGATTCTCTGTAAACTCGTAATTGGCTGTCCGGACCGAGTATTTCAAAAATAATAAAGTGTAATAAAGTAATTATCGTTCTTACTACAAGTAAAGCATTAATACTTCGTGGCCTAATTGTATTTGGAGCGATAACAATTTTATTATTATTTTTCTAGAAACTATCTAAGCACCAAAAACACAGTCCCCTGACTGTCCCAATACTTTAGTCTGGCACTTCAAGGCAATATTTCAAAAAATCAAATGACATTACATAAATTTGGCAACTATCAAAAAATACACTGCTCAAAACAATTAAAGAATATTGAGATTTTGGGTTGATTTTGCACCTAAAGACCATTTTGGTTGATTGATACACTATCTACTACACGTAGTAAGCTGTAAGAGATAAAAATTACATTAGTTTGGCTGAATAAAATGCTTTTTATTCAGCTTTTGGGTATAAAAGGGAAAAAAACGCATTTTCTGAAAATGAGAAAAACAAATTAAAAAAAGGGTTTCCTTTAAAGAAAACCACTTTTAGTAGGGGGTATGGTTTCCATGGACAGCTAGCAGTGTTAAACACCTCTGAGGCGTGGACTCAATGAAGATATTAATTAGGGGCTGGGGTATTCTGCCCTACTCCCCCAGAGCTCTTTCGAGTACCTGGAGAGTTTCTGGAGGTGATAGAAGTTCAGCCACTTGTCTTCCTAGGATGTCCCAAACATGCTCTATTGGGTTCATATCCGGAAAACACGCTGGCCATTCCATACGTACGATTCCTTCTTCAAAAAGAAAATCATTCACCAAGTTAACACGATGCGGCCTGCAATTGTCGTCCATTAAAATGAAGTCATCTCCAATTACTGCAGCATAAGGGACGACGATAGGTGTAAGGTGTGGGGATCTTGTCTCTATATCGATGACCAGTCAGAGTTCCATTTCGGAAGATATGGAGGTCGGTTCGACCATCAATGGAAATGCCGGCGTATACCATCACATCTCCACCACCAAATCTGACACTTTCACGCACAAATGCTGGATTATTTCTTGTGCCACGTTCCCTCCAGATGAAAACCCGCCTATTATCAGGATAAAGGGAAAAACGGGACTCATCAGAGAACAGGATATTGCACCCAGGGCCGGATTTAGACTACTAACCACCCGTGCAAAAGTAAAAATTTACGCCTCTGCAGAATGGCATTGTGCAGATACTTACACACACAGTGGCGTAACTAGCAAGGGCTTCACCCGGGGAGATAATTTGTGGTAACCCTCCCCCCTTCCCCACACACACAAAAACAAAAATTCCACCAACCGCAAAAAAATAAATAAATAAATAAAATCGTAAAAAATGAAATCCATACAACATCCAGAAGCAACTTATTGTAACGAGTCCGTAGCACCTTCAACTTTCTTAAATGAGCATTCCAATCTTGAGGAAGTAACTATAAATTTATTTACAAGTATGTACACTATTTACAATAGGAGCAGGAAACAATTGCTAAACATCCAGCAATTAGGTAGCAAACAGTACACTGTACTCTCAACAGTAACTCAGCACCACGTATCTAACGTGAACAGTAATTAAGCAATTACAAAAGCAAAACAACCATTCGCCCAAGCGAATGAAAACGAGTCTCCAGAAATCAAATCTGAAAAGAACTAACTGACTGTGTTCAAGGCCAGCTATTTATACTCGAGAACGAAGTTTCGACAATATTCTAGCAAAATCGCGTTCATTCATAACTTCATAATCCATTCAAGAAATTTCTATAAAAAGAAAAAAAAACAATCAGCGCGAAAATGTCTTCATACTTATCAAATGTAGTTCAAGTGTAAAAACTACAAAACGTTACAGGGCCGGTATACAAGTGATAAAGGTGATATCTTCAGATACTTTTGCAACATGACGCCAGATAAAACCAAAATTAATGAAAATGATGCAAGGCAGGAAAAACAACAACTATTTACAAGATTTGTAACATTATTAATGTTTATGTCATAAGGGAAATGGAAGTTTATTTCAAGTGTAAAAGCAGTGACTTATAATCAGTGATTGGAAAAACTACATTTCTTTTGTAGCGAACTACAACTACAACTACTTTGTTATAAATGTAGTTAACTACAACTACTTTATTTAAAATGTAGCGACTACAAACTACTTTTGAATTGTAGTCGCTACTTCGCTACTTTAAAAAAAATAAATAAATAAATAAAAGCCAACACCGTTTGAGGATTGACCGAAAAAATTCGAAAAGTGGTTTACATTAATAATTAACTCATTTGAATATGGAATAGAACTAGGAATTGTCTTTGAATTTATTTGTTATACTTTTCCTTTGTGTTCCTTTTTAGCCTACTTTCCCGTTAAAAATAAAAGAGACGAAAAAAGCATTAAAATTGGCTTAATGCATCTAAGAAATGTCGCCAAGTCCAAAAAATATCGCCAAGTCCAAAAAATATCGCCAAGTAAAAAAAATATCGCCAAGTAAAAAAAAAGTCAAAAAGAAACAAAAAAATGAAATAAATATCGAAAAAGTAAAAATTTGAAAGTAGGGTATTGAGATGGGGAATTTGTGTGTCGGTCTGTCGGTCGGTCTGTCTGTCCCCCCCCAATAACTTTTGAATGAACATTCCAATTTGGACGAAATTTTTTTTGTTAAAAAGATCTCGGCGAGTACAGCTCATTCCCATATTTGCTCATTCCCATATTTGATTTTTTGATTTGAACAATTTTTGATTCAACTTTGAGCCGTTCAAACAACCGGTCCCGCGATACTAACTTTTGAATGAGCAGTCCGATTTGAACAAACTTCTTTTTGTTCGAAAGATCTTTTCAAGGATACTTCATTCCCGTATCTACATTTTCGATTTGAACAATTTTTCGTTGAACATTGAACCGTTCAAACAAGCTCTCACCCCTAATAACTTTTGAGTGAACCGTCCGATTTAAACAAACTTTTTTTTGTTCGAAAGATCTCGGCAAGGATACTTCATCCCCGTTTTTAAATTTCCGATTTGAACAATTTTTCGTTCAACATTGAACCGTCCAAACAAGCCCTCACACCTAATAACTTTTGAATGAACGGTCCGATTTAAACAAACTTTTTTTTGTTCAAAAGATCTCGGCAAGGATGCTTTATTACCGTATTTAAATTTTCAATTTGAACATTTTTTTCGTTCAACAATGAACCGTTCAAACAACCTTTCCCCACCTAATAACTTTTAAGTGAACCGTCCGAATTGAATAAACTTTTTTTTGTTCGAAAGATCTCAGAGAGGCTCATTCCTATATTTCACTTTTCAATTTGAACCATTTTTCTTTCAATGATGAACCGTTCAGAAAAAATTTTAACATGAGCGCCTACGGAGAAATTTAAATTGAATGTTGATTCTGAACTTCAAGGCGGATTTCCTTCAAACTAACTTTGTAAGAAAATGGTTTTGATAAATAATGTATTGTAAAGTACTTTTCTGAATAATCTTCTGTGAGGACTCTGATTCCGACTCCGACTCCGCAAACATGGCGGAAATGCAGGCTCAGAAAAAATGACTGACTGTGCAGACGATTTTTTGTTTATTTATTTATTTGTTTTGTTTAATTTATTATTATTATTTTTTTTTATCAAACGATTTTTTTTTGTCAACAAAAATTTTTCATTCACGAGAGCATTTTATTCCTTATTTGTATTTAACAACTGGTAACGGATTAAAAATGAAATTCAAGACATTTTATTAACGAACGACTTTTTTTTCTTTCTTTGATAAAATGTGTTTTGAAGTTCTTTGTACTTTTATTTTATTTATTTATTTTTTTTTCTTTTGAAAACGATTGTGGAATTTTTCTATGGAAGAACTATAACAGTTACATTCTTTAAAAGGTGCGACAAAACTTTATTGACTCGTTTACTTACTTTTTACGTGTCTATTTTATCTGATGAGAGGGGTATATTTTGCTTTCAGAAATCAGCTTTAAGTTCTATAAAGATATGTTTGACATAATTTTTAGTTTCAGATAATCAAGAGAATATTGATCAGATGCTAATGCCGATGTCGATGTACGGGAAAGTAGGCTCGTTTAGTTCTTGACAGAACTTCTTGTTCTTTTTTTTTTGTGTGTGTGTGTTTTTTGCTAAAATTTGTCCTTTTTAGATTTTTTTATACAATTTTTACGCATATTCGTCACGAGAAAGGAATCAAAAGCTGAAAAATTAAAAGAATTCAACCTTCATTTTTTTTTAAATTTCTTGCCAGGGAATACTTAGGAACATAAAAATTGTTTGAAGGAATATAAAAATTATGATACCGAATAGACCAATGACATCAAACAGACATTGTATTTCGTCAAAATTATGTATCTAAGGGGGATCCAGCACATATTTTGATGGTTCTTATTTCTCATTGCATCCGCTGCTGTACTCGTGCAAGATTCGCACCAGTCAGAGTCGATTAAACCTTGTTTTTTTCCCCTTCGTTCTCTCTCTCTCTCTCTCTTTTTTTTTCATTCATTTATTTATTTTTCTAATTTAAAAGTAGTTTCCCAGATATCGCTACAAACTACTATTTTTTTGTATCGCGCTACTCACTACTCTACTTTTTTTTTTAAAGTAGTGCGCTACACTACAAACTACTAAAAAATGTAGCTAATACAGTAGTCTCGCTACTTGTAGCGTGCTACTTCCGACCACTGCTTATAATAGAGTTCTACCCGAACATTCCATTTAGAAATGACAAAAAAAAAAAAAATCTTTGTCAGAAGAAGGAGAAAGAAAATGACGTGTCCCAGTTTCAAATTGCTAGAACTTTAAATGTGATTTAAAATTAAACTGAAATGTAACAACAAAATAAATTTCACTGCACTGCACGAAAGATGCTTCTGACACAATTTCTGCAGATTATTCAGGGCGAGGACTGCTGATGGTTTTTGAAAAAGGTGAGAAAGGTGACAAATTTTAAAACAAAGGTGACAAAAAAGTAACTAAAAGGTGATCAAAAGTAATTTGTTAAGAAATGAAAAAGCAGAAAACGATTATCCTTTTTTCTGACTTTTACCAAAAGTAGCCTACATACTATTTCAAAAGACTTAGATTCTGAACATGAATATGATAGAACTGGAAGTAACAAAATATACCATTTTAGGACATATTTTCAAAAAACTTTCAGTGTAAACTCTATGTTATGCAGAGGTGATTGTGAGTTCATAAAAAAATACCTGAAAGTTTTAAAGAGAAAATGTGTATGTGTGTGGAAGATGGGGGACTGTTTTTTTTCAAACCAAAGCCTCTATTAATTAAGCACACCTAATTTTATAACTATACATATATAATAATTAATTTCCTTTCATAAACCAACACATTTCCTACATTCGAATAGTTTCACATAGTTTTTAGTCAAAATGTGTATGCATTTAATTAAACTGTAAATGAACAATAAAGTTACTCTTGAGCTGGTGTTGAACAAATTATCCCCAGAATAATATTTTAAGGAGAAAGCATAAGTAACAGAATTACTGAAGATAATGTGAGATGATACTGAAGATAATGTGAGATAACTGTGAGAAAATATTTATAAAGTAATGAAAGTTGCATTTGTCACTGAAAATATGAAAAAGAATTGATCTAGATGCAGTACCCATAAATCTCCTAATCAGTACAATATGACCTGAGTCAAGGATTTCATATTTATTAATACTGAAGGGCCAATCCACGAGAAATAGGACATAGACATCAAAATATGAAACTCACTTAATAATAACATGTCATATGTCATTTTATTCACAAGAAAGCATAGTTTCCTAATTCAAAGGGTAAAATATCCTAGTTTTTACTGTAAACATGGTTTCAACTTCCTAAAGTTGCGTTTTTTTCTAATCCATTTTTTCGGTTAAAAATTATCAAATTTCCAGCCTAGACCCTGGCCACACCGGGTTCAATTTGGAAGATAACGAATTATAGTGCTTTAGTAAGCACCCCCTTTGACATTTTCCAGCAATCAATTTCTTTGTAGGTTGTATTAGTTTTTAATTACAGGTAGGCAAAAATTATCTAGAAGCTTTGTAACGACCGCAACCGAAAACAAGTATTTGTTATTCTGTAACAATAACTATTTGAAGTAGAAATTTGCCATTTGGGTTTTACAGTGTACTCATTCACTCTAAAAAAGTGCACTAATATTTTTTTCAAAAAACCTTTTCGTTTTTGTGCTATGTTGGTTGCGGGTGTTACACGTTTTAGGTCTAAATTCACAGTCCAAGTAGAATCTCTGCCAAATTTGGTACATAAGTTCTCTGATGCATCTGAAAGTTACTTTGTGGGTATTCGTCTCTTATAGAGAGGGAAAGCTCCTATAAAGGAGCTTTCCTACTATAAATACCGTTTACGTTAGTGCTTTGTCAAATTTTTGACTCGCGGAGTCCTTCGATGTTCGCCAGGAAACCATAACATAGTAAAATAATGAAAAAAAAAGTTATTTGCATTTGAAACGCCGTAGTAAAACACTTTTCTGGATCGATAAATTATTTGCCCTCATGTCCTCGTTTTCGAAAAATAAAGTCCTTAAGCCTGCCGACATTTTAATAAAGTCACCGAATTTAGCGAGTTTCAGGTCATGATGGGAGAGATCTTTTCACATGCTTCGCATAAGGATATCCTACCATATGCAGATGGTTTATTAGTCTGCCTTCTATTTCTCACACACACAACAAGCTTTTAAATTAGGAGATTCACTTAAATTTTCGTAGCCTTTAAAATCTCGTGTCTCGATAACGAGGAACGGGGGAAAATACACTTTCTGTCCAAAGATGTCTCAACATGCTTTTTCGATTGCTATCAATTTTAACTTCTTTCATTCTCACACTGTTCGTGTGGTTCCCTGATCATTGATTCACACATCTGTCAGTTGATGGAAAATAGAACATCAGCATCAAAATATAAAAAAACTCAATACCTGCATGTTATTCATCATTGTTTTGTAAAACATATGCAGTAGGGTAGGGCGAAAAATAAAAAGTTTTTCAGATCAACTTCTAATAGTTGCCAAAAGTTGTCTTTGGTGATAGTTAGCTTTTGTGCAAAATTTGAGAAAAATCGGTTAATATCTTCAGGGGGCGCTGCGATCGCAAAGTTTTATCATAGCTTTTATCGGTATTTTACGGTTAAAATATGAAAAACAATGCCGCTAACTAATCTCATTGCATTTTTTTTACTCCTAAGATATATTCAAGCATTCAAAGCATACGAAATAACTCACAAAAAATTAATTTATATGATATATTTATATTTCAAGCTTTTAAAAAGAAACAGAAACGTGAAAAAAAGTGATTTTTTTAAAATATAAATATTTCATATAAAATAATGTTTGTGAGTCATTTCATATGCTTTTATTGCATGAAAACAACTTTTGAGTAAAAAAAATGCAATGAGATTAGTTAGCGGCATTGTTTTTCATATTTTAACCATAAAATCCCGATAAAAGCTATGGTAAAACTTCGCGATCGCAGCGCCCCCTGAAGATATTAACCGATTTTTCTCAAATTTTGCACAAAAGCTAACTATCACCAAAGACAACCTTTGGCAACTATTAGAAGTTGATCTGAAAAACTTTTCATTTTTCGCCCCACCCTAATATGCAGCAGCAGCACTTTCGAAGCTGCAAGGAGTCAGTTTCACAGTTGGAAGCCGTATTGCAAATTGACTTCTCCGAAAATTATACCGCAAAATTGCAAGATGAGCTTCAGACTTTGCATTGGGACCACCAACAAGTCACTATATTTACAGCAGTAGCATGGGTCCATAATCATCATTATTCTTTTGCTGTTGTTAGTGATGATTTAAAACACGGAAAGTATGCTGTGTTTGTGTTTTTGAAACACATATTAAAAAGTCTTTTAGAGTCAGAGCCTTCTCTGAAACATGTCAGCATATTTTCAGACGGATGTGCGGCTCAATTTAAGAACAAGTTCACACTTTCGAATTTGTGCTTTATGGAAGACGATTACGGAGTTAGTGGAGATTGGTCGTTTTTCGCAACATCACATGGAAAAGGAGCGGTCGATGGCGTCGGAGGTATAGTTAAAAGAACAGTTTGGAACAATGTAAGAAATAGAAGATGGGTCATAACTAATGCTATCGAATTTGCACATTGTGCTAGAGAAAGATTAAAAAACATCAAAGTACTGTTTATATCCTCCAAAGAAATAAAATCGGAAAAACAAATGCTGAATAGCAGATGGAGAGATATAAAAGCGATACCAGGCACTCAAAACTTGCACTTTTTTAAGCCTATTGGTCGAACCAACTTACTGGTTAAACCTGTTGCTACAAGCATTAATTTTAAAATTGTTAAGGTTCGTTAAATATATTTCTAATCAATACAGTTAGTTCTATTTAAGTTAATTATTCATGTTTCCATTTAGAGTGTGTACATAATTTCGTGGAATAAAAATAAATGTCTATACATTTTGTATTGTTTCTTTTCGGTATGTTAATTTTAGTCAAAAGTAGAAGTAACAGTAGCAAAGACGTTTCGTAAACGAACATTCCGGCAGGACTCTTTTTTCTTTCATTGTGTTTGACTGGCCCTCTTTGAAAACCGAAATTAATGATGTGTGAGTATTTTTAAAATGTTAAATTAAATGAACACTTGTAGTGGAAGCAATGAGGTGACCGGTACAGTTAATATTCTTTACGTAATAAACGAATTTGCAGAAAATTTTCTAAGAAAAAGTAAAAAGGAATACAGAGCTCAAGTACAGATGATTACGAGCATTTAATGGAACTAAAATATCTGAAGAGAGACTTTCGGCTCATATGTCCATTATTTGTTTTTATATAGGGCGAAAAAATGAATTAAAATAGCCGTTTACTCATTTTTAGCAACATACATATTGAAAATAGACGTGAAACGACCGCAACCGCGATAAAAAATTCATAAAAATTTATTTTTCAACAAAAAAGCTAAGTTCTTTGTATGATATCATTCCTTATTTATTTAGCAATTGTTATAGAAATCCAGAAGATCATACGTGCAATAGATTCACAGAAAAGTGGCAGTGTTTGATAGCACTCAAAAAACCATGTCTTTTTTTTGAAACGACCGCAACCACACATTTTCGAGATTTTTCTACAACTTCCACTAATAATTTCAAACTAACGCTTGGTGATAATCATGATGGGGGGAGCTTTATCATTCCCTGTTTTCATTAGAACTTTAACTGCATTTGTGAACAAAATATGAGCAGCTGAAGTTGTGCGAATGAAACGACTGTAACCATGTATTGGCCCTGAAGTGAAATACTATTTAAAGATATTATGTATGTGAACTTAAATAGTTGAAACAAAAATAAAATTCAGCCACAGATTCAACATTTAAGTTTTTGACATCTGACACTATAAAAGAGCATGGAATTTGTTTAAAACTTTTATTTTAATGATTTAAACAAAATAAAAAAAAGAAATGTTATTTGTCTGCCTTTCAACAAGGAATAGCAAGCATCGAAAATGCGAAATATGATTCTCACAGCGGACGCAAGGAAATCGCAATTTTCAAAATTAAGACGTTAACAGTATGAAAATGGCATAGAAAATAATTCAAATAAACTTACTTCAGATTACAATCAGAAGCTCTACGATAAACATACTATTTTTACTA
>JAXGGA010021183.1:0-17010 GCA_038373865.1 Uloborus plumipes | reverse complement strand
AAAATTTAAATGTTTGTAACGTGCTGCTAAATATCCAGTAAAGTTGCTTACAGCTTCCAAATATTCTTCATTTTCAAAATTTACTATAGAAAAAACTTTGTCATGTACACCATTGCTATCATCAACGTTTTGTTTCTTATTTTCTTCAACATTTTGGGACAAGTCAAAGAAAAGTTTCGCACAGCTTCATTTCCCACAGATATATTAGTATTTACCGGAGAAGGGAGTTTTTGCCTACACGTATTAATAGCATTTTAAACACGTTTTTAGATCTCTAACGCTCGGACTTGGGTCTCTAACGTAAGCATCATCTGCAAAATGTTTCATTGTCAAGTAAAAACTTTTGACGCCGGCAAATGTTCACCAATTGCTTTTGAAAATCATCGCTTTTCGGAAACCGATGGAACATCACATCTTTGGCTTTATTTCCATTTTTACAATTAGCTATAGCGCAAAATACCATTTTTTTTTTAAGAGCAATGAATTTTAAAAGCGAATGAGAGATAACAAGTTTTCACTGGGAAGAACAAGATCGAAATGCAGGATTTTCTCTTTTCGCGCGACGAAAAAAAGGATGCTATTTAATTAAAAACACTCATATCCGATCCCGAGGAACCAGCAGAAGGGGACCAGCCTACGTCACAGTTCCCCGAACTCGTTAGGGGATAGGGTTGCCGCGGATCTCTGACCTACCTCTCCTTTCTATATACCTTGAGTAAGAAGTAGAACCACCGCGGACAGCGATGCACGAAGAAACACGTCTAGGCATGGAGTCAATAAGCCTGCGGATGGTGTCCTGAGGGATGGCACTCCATTCCATTTCAACCATTTGCCACAGTTCGTCCTCTGAACGAGGCAGTGACAGGTTCTGCAAACGGCGTCCAATCATGTCCCACACATGTTCGATTGGTGACAAGTCAGGAGAGTATGGTGGCCAGGAAAGCATCTTACACATCGTAGAGCATCAGTTTAAAATTCATTTTTACTTGATTAATACGGATCCTAATTGTTAATGATCTTGATTTTATCAATGTATCTTCTTTTTGCTTTGTTATGAAGGCTTTCACAAGACTCAGAATACATTTTTACACTTAAAAAAAGCTTAAAAAAAACAACTGTGCACCCGCAATACCATGCTACACATATGGTAAACATGGAGTTGTTTATCTTCAAAGAACGGTTACCATGCTCCGTTGCTACGCATAAAGCACGTGGCTGCTACTGTGCTATACCACTCCACCTTGGGTAGCACTCCTAACATCACCGATGACGTAACTTTAGGTTTATTGCTCCATCTTGTATTACACTCCGAACATCACCGATGACGTAAGAAATGACCAGACTATTGTAACTGTAACTAATTTTACTTTAAGTGTTGTAAATAAAAATTGTTTTTAAATGTTCTCCAAATTTGTCAATTAGTTCAATGCAATATTTTGCATTTTTGGATGTGTAATTAATGTTGTAAAACGAAGTCGCTGCTCAAAATCTTTAATCTCTGTTCATTTATTAAAAATAGAATAAAATTTTCGTAGGCGTATCGCAAACATCTGTTGCCTTAAGCATTTAAAAAGATTTGATGGTAAAAATAAGAAATAATGCTATTATGGGTTTGTTTCTGTGAATAATGACTGAAGATTTACAATTTTAAGCCAGGTGAGAGATTTTTCTCTGTTTTAAGTTTAATTCGTTTTAAGAAGCAATTTTGTCAAGTTATTATTGAGGTTTTTCCTTTTATTAATCATTGTTTAAAGGTTAATTGTGATAAAAGAAAGCAAACATTTTTTGCTATGTTTGATATTTTTATTTCTCATAAATTCATTATCAGGTAATTTAAATAATGTAATGGAAATAGTGTTAATGTTTTTTTTTTTACTGAAAATTAAAACCAATTACTTGGGAACTGACTGATAATACTTTAACACACTCCGTTCAGGCACAGATTCACAGAGAGGGAACATTCCTCTCTCAAAACCCGAAATATACCTAAAATTTTAGTTTTTAGATTGTTCAGAGTCGCACTTTAGTAACAAAGCTCAGTTAATAAACTTCAAAAAGCGGAGAAGTTAAGATCTCGCTTTGGAAAAGCACAACATACTGCAGTATGTGGCTGAAAAATTCAGTTATCAGAAAAAGATATGGGAAACTTAAAATAAATGAAAGTCGACTTAGATAATCGCAAAAGAGTATAGAGTTCTCACCATGGAAACAGGAAAAGTTTACTAATGAGAAAAGTAGCAATTAAAAGAGCATCTCAAAACCTATTTTTGGCTCAAAAATTATCTGACCTCGTCCACTCATCATCAGAATAAGAGGTCTTAAAATATGAGTTTTTTTTTAAATGGCAGATATAAAGGCTAGCTGAGATTATTGATCACGTAACTTAAGTCTGCATATGCAGGACATCTGTCTGCAAATCATGTAAGATGTGTTCCATTACTCATTGAAACTTTCTGAATTTCGGCAGACTTCAAGGGTTAGTTAGTGTTCCATGTATATAGTGTTACCATGTTATGTATATTTTTATGACGGTCAATAGATCTGTAACATACTGTATTGAATATGAATTTCTAGAACCTTTGTTCTATTTGCATACTTAAGTATCACATGACTATTAATAACTAAATCATTTTATTAAGTATCATTAGTAAAGCGGCGACTACTCGCCAGTACCATCATTCATCACACAATAGCAACAAACATTGTTAGAAGTTAGGACACAGCAGTCAATCTCGCAATCTCGGTTACAGTAACTCATATATATACATAACATCCTTTACTCCAGTTAATGAACAGTAAAATTATGAACTTTTTTTGTCCATACACAAAATACAAATGAATAATACATTAATAGAATATGAAGCAAATTGTGGAGGTTTTTTTTTTCATTGCATAATAAAGTCTACTTTGACTACTAAATTCAGGCTTAAAATCCCAGTCTTCAGCAAATTTCTTAAATGGATAACTATTACAGGGATTATTATCACAAATTACCTCATTTGGAATAAGCAAAAGCACTTTTTAATTTCTGAATGACCTCATTAGCTGTTATCTTTCATATGAAAAACTTCTATCCATTTAGAGTAATAATCTACAATTACTAAGTAATTTTGATTATCAAATTGTAATATATCAAGAGCAATCTTTTTGAATGGTTTACTTGGAATTTGAGGTTTTAGAGGTTCCTTTGGATTTCTATTTTTGAAATTTTTCATATATTTCACATTTAGAAACAAACTGCTCAATGTCATTTGTAGTGTTCACATTTTTTTAAAAAAAGGGCAGGGTAAATTTCTTAAAGAGGGCATTTTTTATGGGAAAAAGGGTACTTTTTGCGGAATAGAAAGGCACTCGGCCTGTTTAAAAAGATGTTCTAATTTCTGAAAAAATAGACCAGAAAATATTTGTTAACATATTAAATCAAATATTTATCAAAATGCAGCTTTAAAATTTTGAACCAGGGACTAACAACTTCATAATGACTAGCAGCACTACGAAAAGAAGTTACAATTTATTACTTTTGTACTTCAATAGTCTCTTATCTTACTGTCATTAGTCCGAAATAAGCCAGTACTTGAGTTTCAATTCAAAATTTGTATCTTTACAGATGTTTTCATAAAATCAAAAGAGGCCTGATGTTGATAATAGACAAAAATTAGTTTTGAAAACTTTATAAACTAATTGTAATTTGCCCTTCATATTTTAAATTTTTTTGATTTATTAATATACCAAGCATACTTGATTTAAAACAGAAAACAAGGCTTCGGAGGGAAAGGGGGGGGGGGGGGGAGCTCCCTTACAAATCTTAGAGGGGTACGCGCCGAAGTCTGTGTATGCTACTGCTTGCTCAGTCAATTTTTTCTTTCCCCGAATACGCCACTTGCAATTGAGAACAAAGTGCTCAAATAACACATGTGTTTTCCCGTATGGAAGGGAAGGAAAGCTATGCTTCAAATGAAAATAATGCATTTTATCTTTATTATCTCTATAACTTAGCAAACTTCCCACATACCAATTCTAGTAAAAATGCAAACTGACACCCTGCAATAACGACCGGGGGTGCTTCTGAATCCGAAATGAAACCTGCTCAGACAATTTAGAAAAAGGAAATTGCCTCTGAAAATGAGAAAAAAAAAGTTTTCTGTAAGTTCAAAAAAAAAAAAAAAAAGATGTTTCCCAAATAATTTCCGCTCCTGTTCTAGGAATCCATATCCATGGATGCAGGTGCCAAATCACGGACACAATTGGTCAAATTTAAACAACTGATAAGAAACTGAACTACGTTAGCAGAACGCTTACGGCTTCCTCCATTATGCTTCTCCCCCACCGAGTGGTCTAACGAAAAGCATTAGAGGAGGAAGTAATTTTTTTAAAAAAGAAGAAAATGTTTCTTCAAAAAGACGTAATGGAGACAAATGCAAAAGCTAATCAGTTGGCAGATGAGGCTGAAAAAACTAAGGACATTAACTTGCTTATGCAATTACATTGCATGAACTAAGAAAAACACTAAGTGAAAAAGAAATTGAAATAAGTTCTTTGGATGTAAAATTATCAGAAAAAAGTTTGGAATTAAAAGATATGTAATGGGATTTTCAGTTTCAGATTTTTCTTTCTGTTTTGTTATTGCGGGAAACTTTTAGGATTTTTTTTCTTTTTGTTATATTTTTAATCTATCTTTTATGTGAAAAAAAAAAGAAACATTTGGAAATGTTGAAAATGTATAGGCCAATTTGTTATTAATTATTTTGAGGTCCTTATTTTTCGAATTTTTTAGTCCTTGAAAGTCCTTAAAAGTCCTTGAATTTTTTTTAAAGAAGTGTGTACGAACCCTGTGAAACTAGCTCTGAATACTTGATAAATATTTTTTTTATTTTGTTCACTGTTTAAAAAAAAAAAAGAAAAGAAACCAAAAGCAGACGTTAAAAGATTGCTGCAGCACAGGGCTCGGAGTTGTCCTGTAATTCCTGGATTTCCTGATTTTTTTTCACGTCCTGGAATGTCCTTGAATTTCACTAAATGTCCTGGGATTCCTGGAATTTCAAGCCTTACTTTCTGTTATTCAAAAACATATATGTATTAAGTGGAAAAAAACATTAGAATCAGCAAGAATGTTCGTATTTTCTCATCGCTGCGCTCTCATTTGTCGCAGCGGTTAAAACTAGAGAACCTGTTAAAACCAGTCTCCTCCTCCTCTGATCACGTGATCGGAGAGCAGATTTGGCACATGCGCTATTATGGCATTTTTGTTTGGGAAGCGATCGCACATCGCGGGCATGTCGTTGGTGATTGGAGGGTTTTCATTGTCTGTTGCTGCTGATGCTAATCTCTGGTGATCGTGTGCGTAGCGTTAATTCGAAAAACTGCCGCGAGACACTAAATTTTCAACTTCTTGGTTAGACAACAAGAATCGGAATGAGGATGTGATTAAAACATGGTGTTCTGCATCGGAAAAAAGTGAACTTTCTGCCAATTGCTTTGTTTGTCAGAAAGAATTTAGCATTGCAAACATGAGATTTGCAGCACTGCTGTCGCATGCTGATGGTGAGAAACATGAGAGCAAAATGAAAAGCAACGCAAACCAATCCTTTTTAACTTTTAGCAGTCAGCCTGGAAGTAACTCAAGTGGAGTTCCAAAAGTCGTTTGGTGTCAAAAAATGGCTCAAAGTGGATACCGACTACGGATGCTGACAAAATTCTTAAAGCAGAAGCAGTTTTGGTTTTAGAAGCTATTAAAAATAACTTTTATTTTTCGTCGCTTGGGGATCTAGTAGAACTTTTTCCATCTGTGTTTGAAGATTCTGCAATTGCAAAAGGGATAAAATTGTCTGAAAAAAAGGTTAGATATGTTGTTAATTTTGGTTTAGCACCACATTTTAAATCACACCTTTTTCGCAACATTGGCTCATCATATTATGTTTTGCATTAAATAATAAACATGTGACCCTTTACAAGGTGAGTTGTGCAAGATTGTTCATTTTGTAGGTCTTTATGTCATCAGAATCTTTGTTAAATTGTCTATTGATTTCAGAAAAACGTAAATTGTGCTTCCCATTAAAAATGCAAATGTATAATATGCTTCTGAATCATAATGTATAACAATGTCCCAACTAGCATCTTAAGTTTGAATTCATAACTATCATAATTATTTCGAAAACGCTTAGTTTGTTTAGTGAAAAGCAGGCTGACTATAATCTTAAATTATTGATTGTTCAACATGTCATGCACAGAATAAGTTTTTGTTTTTTGACAAATGTATGTAATTTACATAAAAATTTATTTACCTTTTGTAATGAGACTTTTTTTGAGAACATTTAAAAAGCATTGAACTCTCTAGGGGGGGGGGGGGGCAACAGTGGCTGCGATTTTTTTTTCTTTTATTTGTATTCCTTAATGACATCTAATTTCATCATCTGCTAGCTGAAGATTATAATTTTAATTGATCTTTAGCGTATAAAATTAGTATATCCAAGATACTTATTTCAACAAAAAAAAGATAAGTGTAATTAGCCCTTTATATTACTATACTATGTATGATTATGTATTGCCGTGGCTGAATAGTGTCCTGGAATTGTCCTGGAATTTTATGAAAATTATGTCCTGGAATTTTAAAATTAGAACTCCGAGCCCTGGCAGCATGCTTATAAGAACGCACACCTTCTACCCTTTGAAAGCAAAAGCAGCCTTCATTCGCGATCATACAAAAAATAGTACTGTATATACTCGCGTGAGAAATTTAGTCCAAAAAATGAAGTTGAAAATTAGGGGGCCGACTTATACGCGGGGCAGAATTTCCGAAAAATTTTCCCGAAAACACTCAAAAACGAGAAGATTTTTCCGATTCAGTTCAACTATTTTAAACAGATGCTAAAGAAGTACATACTACTGTACATACTAGAAGTACATACTTTTTTGCATGGTTTGATTGTGAAATAAAGAATAAATAATTACAATAAACGACCGACGGCATGAAAAGTGCGGGAATTGCCGTATTCGCGAATTTTCCGATTGATGGTGTTTTATCTTTTTGAAACAGAGTGTAATACGGCTACATTGCAAAATTTTATTGATAATAATGCAAAATGAAAGCAACAGATAGCAAAAATTGTAACCGCAAAATCGAAATCTTACAAAAACCGCAATCGTAAAATCGAACATTCATAAAAATCGCGATCGCAAAAATGAACCCTTTTTGTGAAAAAGAATAACAATCGTGCTGTTTTTAACACAAGAATGTTCAGTGCATATCATTTCCTTTCTTTTCAAAACATTTATGTGTAAAAATCGCGGCAAAACGTTCCTGATCGTTTCAGAAAGTACGGTCTCGACTTATACGCGTTTTTTCGATTTTTTCTCGAATTCCTTCAAAAAGTAGGGGGGTCAACTTATACGCGAGATCAATCTATACTCGAGTATATACGGTATTCTTAATTGTTTAGTTGGAAAGAATTAAAATTTAAGATTATGTAACAACGAAATACAACAAAACATTTAAGCAATAGTCGTACTTTTTAAGCGGAACTGCCTTTTTTTAAAGTTTTATATTTTTAAAGCTAAGTTTATTTATGGATTATTTTTTCTTTTGGTAAAATGATATACTATCAGATTTTTCAATGAAAGAATATTTTAATTTACTTTATACTTTAAAAATTCACGTGGTTGTTCGATTTTCGACTTTATTTGAAGCGAGGACCGGTCTCCTTACGCTGTAAATAAAAATTTATGTAAAAATAAAAATATTTGTGCTTACTTTGAACATGTCAAGTATATTTTTGCAGGTCGCTCCTTTTTTTCTTGCATCTTCCATATATTTCCGTTTACGACGTGTAGAAGGCATAGCGGGGAAAAAATTTCGAATAGCACGTGCAATGCAATGTCACAGAAGAAAAAATAATCACTTTCTAGAACAGGTGCAATGTGTGGGGGGAGGAAGAGGGCCTAAGTCTCCCCGGTTCCCGCCCCCCCCCCCCCCTCCACAAAAAAAATAACGTTCGATTGGGAGAGAAAGTAATGATTTTAATCTTTCTTTTGGACATCGTTTTCTCCCTCCCCCCTCGGCAAAAGGCAAGGCGCATCATTAGAATTTCACTAGTGGAGCAGGGCGCATTTCATCGGGTCTAAGGGGGGCAGGGCGCATTCGCACTTTTTAAAAAACGGGCAGGGCGCCGCGCCCTTTGAAAAACGCATAACAGGAACTCTAGTCATTTGCCATACCTGGCCAGTAAAAAATTTCACGAGCTCTGTTTTTGCATTTCTCAATGCCAAAATGTGCTTCATGAATTAGTTGCAACATGTTTGTTCTTAGACTATGAGGAACAACTAATTTTTCATTAATAAATATCAACTTATTATTAATATGAAGGTCATTTTTAACATTGTAATATGATTTTACACTGCTATCTACATTTTTTATAACAATTTGGCCAGCTCTCTGTGATATATCTTACAACTATTTTTAAGTCTGGATGTAATTTAGTTTCTTTCTTAAATTGTATTATTTTTTCACTCATGGGCAAATATTTTGAAATGATGTGGACTACATTCAACATTTCAGGGTTGTCCGTAATGGTTTCCCCAACAGGAAATGCCCGCGACAAGGTATCTGCTAAAAACATTTGAGTGCCTGGTACATAATTAATTTCAAACTCATACTTTAATAATTTTAAAATCATTGTTTGCATCCTAGCAGAAATTTTATCCAAAGGTTTCTTAACAATAGCCATTAACGGCTTATGATCACATTGGATTCACATTTCTTCATTAGAATTGAAAACTTTTAAAATTGGAATTTTAGTTAGCAATTGTTTAATTTTGCTGGATGATTCTTCTTGAGCTCCTCCCCAGCTAAGATCTGCATTTTCATGAATAGTTTCTCTTAATGGGGCAGTAACTTTAGATACATTAGGGATAAATTTTGACAAAAAATTTATCATGCCTAACAACCTCCTAACTTCAGTATTTGATTTTGGTGTTGGCATGTCAATTATTGCTTTGATGTGACTAGGGTTCTCTTTTACACCTGATTCTGAGATAATTTGACCAACATATTTCACTTCTGGGACTCTGTATTGTAATTTATCAGGATTAAATTTAATATTCAGTGATCTAGCTCTATCAAGTACCTCAGACAAAATTATATTATGTGTAGCCTGATCAGATCCCTCAATAATAATGTCATCAAAATAAACTTCTACACCTTCGATATCCCCAAATAATTTTGAATTTCTCTTCTGAAATATTTCAGGAGCCGAGTAGATTCCAAAAGGGCTTTTTATTAAATTTATACCTTCCAAAATGAGTATTAAATGTACAGATTTCAGAACTGGTTTCACCTAGTGGCACATGCCAGAATCCATCTTTTAAATCAACAACAGAAAATACTTGTATACCTTCCAATCTGCTGATGATCTGATGATTTATCTGGAGAAGGAATTTGATAGTGTCCTGTCCCTTTTAATAACTTTATTTAGGTCTCTAGGGTCTAAGCATAATCTAAGATTCCCATTAGGTTTTGCAACCATAACCAAGCTTTGAACCCAATCAGTTGGTTTATTAACTTTGGATACAATCCCTTCCTCTTCAAGTTTCTCAAGCGTGTCTTTTAATTTAGGCTGCAGAGCTTGTGGAACATGTCTTGGGGGGGGGGGGGTATTACTGGTATAATCACCATCTTTAAGGGTTATATGATATGGGTCATCAGAAAATTCTCCTGTACCAGTAAAGACATCTTTATACTGAGTAATTAAATTATGTTTGCCAATACTACAGGGTGTCTATAAATGATGGACCCGATTTTAAAAAATCATATTTTCAAAAGTTCTCGACGAAATAAAATAATTAATGTGTAAAAATAACGAGAAAAGCTCGAAGTTTTTTTTATTACTAACAGATAGTGTATTTTTTACCTTATAAATGTTCAATATGGGACCCTTTTGTCACACGGCATACGTCCAATCGATAATCTAGTTCATTCCACACATTTTGTAACATGTTTCTGGTAATGGTTTGTATTGCTGCAGAAATGCGTTGTTTCAATTCTGGGAGTGTGTTCGGCATTGGCTGTACGAAAACACGGTCTTTGACGTAACCCCATAGAAAGAAATCGTATGGGGTTAGGTCAGGAGATCTTGGTGGCCAAGTTAATAACGTTAAATCATCGTCACACGCACGGCCTATCCATCTTTGTGGAAGCAAATTGTTTAAGTAACTACGAACCGTCAAAGACCAATGAGGAGGTGCTCCATCTTGTTGGAAGATAAAATCTGGACTGTCCTCAAGCAGTTGCGGAAATAACCAAATTTCCAGCATGTCGAGATAATTATCACCTGTGACAGTTTTTTCACCGAAGAAAAAAGGCCCATAAATTTTTTCACACGACATTGCACAGAAAACGTTTACTTTGGGTGAATCTCTCATAAACTGTTGAAATTGATGAGGATTTTCACTTCCCCACACTCTGACATTGTGACGATTAACATGTCCTGATAAATGGAATGTCGATTCATCTGAAAATACCAATTTTTTGCCAAAATTAGGATTTTGTAATTCCATTAGCATGCGTTCACAAAAGTCTAATCGACGCACTTTATCATTCTCTGTTATTTGTTGCAGCAACTGTAAACGATACGGTTTAAACTGTAATTTTGTACGCAAAACTTTCCATACCGTTTGATGTGGCATTCTTAATTCTAGGCCGGCAACTCTCGTCGACTTCTGCGGGCTGCGAACAAAACTCTCCCTCACCTTCTCCACTGCGTCGTTCGAAAGGCTTGGCCGGCCGCTGCTTTTCTTTTTGCACAAGCAACCTGTTTCTTTAAACTGCTTATACCATCGCAAAATGCTTTTCCTAGTTGGTGATTCTTTACCGTATTGAATTCTAAAAGCACGTTGGACAGTAGTAGTCGAAAAAACCCTTGCGTACTCCAACACACAAAAACTCTTCTCAGTCACTGTCGCCATTTTGGGCTTCTTACTGTCAGCGATCGTAAATGTGCTGCCATCTGTTAGTAATAAAAAAAACTTCGAGCTTTTCTCGTTATTTTTACGCATTAATTATTTTATTCCGTCGAGAACTTTTGAAAATATGATTTTTTGAAATCGGGTCCATCATTTATAGACACCCTGTATTATACTTGGGAATCAATCTTTTCAATAAGTCTCAACTCAGAACAAGCTTTTAAGCCTAAAATGGGGTTGGATTTAACATCGACAACATAGAGTTCTAAGGGCACATTTTTCCGTTGAACAATTTATTATCAGGGTACCTTCTGGCTTTAATTTGAAATTGCCATGTGCAGTTAGAGATAAATTAGTCTCATTAAGTTTAGGTTTAATTTTAACATTATTCTAACACTGTAAAGGTAAAACATTTACTTCGGCCTCTGTATCCAGTTTAAAATCAAAACTTTCTGACTTGGACGCTGACAGATTACAAACCAACTCAGACTGAAAAAAACTAATCTTCCTTTCCAAAACATTCAATTTCATCATTAAATCTAAAAAAGACACTTGACCAATAATACATGAATCGCATAATACCATCAAGCGATTTTTTAATCCGTTCATTCACTGTTATAAAATTCTCGGTTTTCTCAGGTTTAATAAACTCATATAATTCTGGATAATCGAAAGGCACTTCCCCATACTTACTAACAGAATCAAAAAAATCAATCAAAATTTCTTCAAACAACGCAAACATATTGAAAGTACACAAAGCAACGGGATTTATCTTATACTTTACCAACAATTCAAAAAAATTAATTTACCTTCACAAAACTTCTTCTTTTGCTCATTAAGAGATTGCTCTGCAAAAGAAATGTTTACTTAATTTGCTTTGAGTCGACACTGTCATTACTGAGTCCACAAACACACTATAGTCCGTTTGCATACTTAAGGAAAAAGACCCTCCGTGGGAAATTTGATGAGGAAATTGTGGGACCAATTTTAATGCATTCCTTATGGCCTATATAACTATGCCTCACCAGGTGTTTTTCTTGAATTCGTGTCAGATAGCCTATATGACGTCATCAATCCAAGATGGCGGCTTTGCACTTTATACTGATAAGTATTTGCAATTATGTCTCAATTTTTGGGTATTTCGTGGCAATTTTTGGTGAATTTACTTGTTTAATATTCTATTACTATTATTATCATGAGTTTACTTAAAATATTTATTTTATTTTTTTATTAACTTTTTTTTTTTTAAATTTTTTTCGGATAAATCTTTTTTATATCTTGCCATTCCGAATAAACTAGTTTAAACGTGCTTCGGGTGAGTTTTCGCAAAAAAATACTGTTAATTTTAAAACTAAAATTACTAAACCTTATTTCAGTTGAACCTCGTTAGTTCAAATACGCTTTTACGAATCACGGCTAAAGCGAACTACATTTGCGATCCTATAGTCCGTGGAGTTAGTGCAAAAATATTTCACTTCCGGACACCAATCTGAAATTTTATGTGGGGCTTATATTCACATAGGAGGGCAAAGAAACGCCGGGAGACACTTGATCGGAGGTCAAGGTCATTCCTGTGATGACGTCATCGAAATGGCCGCTTTTACAGGTAAATACGTTCGTTTAACTGCTTAAAACTCCATCATAGATTGAAATATTGCAAAACTCAAATATATCTGAAAGCTCTAAAAAAGAGCTATTTAGAAAGATTTAATTTTTCTTTCTGAGGTCAAGGTCCCACCTGTAATAACGTCATCAAAATGGCCGCTTTTACAGGTAAATACGTTTGTTTAACTCCCCTTAAAACTCCATCATAGATTTAAACATTTCAAAACTCAACTATATCATCTGAAAGTGCTTTAAAAGATCTACTTAGAAAGATTGAATTTTTCTTTCACAATTTTCAGCTTTTAAATCCGCGTCAGTGGGGATGGAAAGAAATTGGCGATGAGTTTGAACCCCTTTGGTTTTCAAACCCTGAAATAACAATGGATAAATTACGAGAACTAATATCATGCAAATGCAAAGAAATGTGTACTCTATGTAGATGTATCAAATCATGTCTAAATTGTACACTTCTTAGCAGCTGTGAAAGTCAGTGAAACATGTACCTGAAACATTCTTAAAAAAATCAGTTTTCCTTGTATAACAGAGTTAATTTTTTTGTATTAAAACGTGTATTTTTTCCGTATTTCTTTTATATAATTGAAATGCAAGCATTTTTGACACAATTATTGATGCCGATAATATTAGTTACATCTCAGCTTCATTAGGAGCTTTGGCTCTGCTTGTTTCTGCATTGCAACATCTGTTACATTCAATATCTACATAAAATACCGATAAATAGTTCGTAAGTAATAAAATTGGAAAAAAAAATTATAATGCATGCATCACACCGGAATTTTTACCTCAAAGGAATGACCTTGACCTCCGATCAAGTGTCTCCCGGCGTTTTTTTGCCCTCCTATGTGAATATAAGCCCCACATAAAATTTCAGATTGGTGTCCGGAAGTGAAATATTTTTGCACTAACTCCACGGACTATAGGATCACAAATGTAGTTCACTTTAGCCGTGATTCGTAAAAGCGTATTCGAACTAACGAGGTTCAACTGAAATAAGGTTTAGTAATTTTAGTTTTAAAATTAACAGTATTTTTTTGCGAAAACTCACCCGAAGCACGTTTAAACTAGTTTATTCGGAATGGCAAGATATAAAAAAGATTTATCCGAAAAAATTTTTAAAAAAAAATACAAAGAAATTGTCTTTTTTATAAATTTTCAATTTAAAATTGTTATAACCTATCAACTATTTGTCTTAGAAAATAAAACCAAGCACTATAAAATAGCTCTTTTAAAGCACTTTCGGATGATATATTTCAGTTTTGCAATATTTAAATCTATGATGGACTTTTAAACAGTTTCATGAACGCATTTACCTGTAAAAGCGGCCATTTTGATGACGTCATCACAGGTGTGCCCTTGACCTCAGAAAGAAAAATTAAACCTTTCTAAATAGCTCTTTTCAAGCGCTTTCAGATGATATATTTGAGTTTTGCAATATTTCAATCTGTAATGGAGTTTTAAGCAGTTAAACGAACGTATTTACCTGTAAAAGCGGCCATTTTGATGATGTCATCACAGGTGTGCCCTTGATCTCAGAAAGAAAAATTAAATCTTTCTAAATAGCTCTTTTTTAGAGCTTTCAGATTATATGTTTGAGTTTTGCAATATTTCAATCTATGATGGAGTTTTAAGCAGTTAAACGAACGTATTTACCTGTAAAAGCGGCCATTTTGATGACGTCATCACAGGTGTGCCCTTGACCTCAGAAATAAAAATTAAATCTTTCTAAATCGATCTTTTCAAGCGCTTTCAGATGATACATTTGAGTTTTTCCATTTTTGAGTCTATGATGGAGTTTCAGGGGGAGTTAAACAACCGTATTTACCTGTAAAAGCGACCATTTTGATGACGTCATTACAGGTGAGACCTTAACCTCAGAATGAAAAATTAAATCTTTCTAAATAGCTATAGCTCTTTTAAAGAGCTTTCAGATGATATATTTGAGTTTTGCCATATTTCAATCTATGATGGAGTTTTAAGCAGTTAAACGAACGTATTTACCTGTAAAAGCGGCCATTTCAATGACGTCATCACAGGAATGACCTTGACCTCCGATCAGGTGTCTCCCGGCTTTTTTTTGCCCTCCTATGTGAATATAAGCCCCACATAAAATTTCAGATTGGTATCCGGAAGTGAAATATTTTTGCACTAACTCCACGGACTATAGGATCGCAAATGTAATTCGCTTTAGCCGTGATTCGTTATAAGCGCGTTCGAACTAACGAGGTTCAACTGAAATAAGATTTAGTAATTTTAGTTTTAAAATTAACAGTATTTTTTTGCGAAAATTCACCCGAAGCACGTTTAAACTAGTTTATTCGGAATGGCAAAATATACAAAAGATTTATCCGAAAAATTAAAAAAAAAAATAGTTAATAAAAAATTAAAATAAATATTTTAAGTAAACTCATAATATTAATAGTAATAGAATATTAAACAAGTAAATTCACCAAAAATTGTCACGAAATACCCAAAAATTGAGACATAATTGCAAATACTTATCAGTGTACAGTGCAAAGCCGCCATCTTGGATTGATGACGTCATACAGGCCGTCTGACACGAATTCAAGAAAAACACCCGGTGAGGAATAGTTGTATAGGCCATAAGGAATGCATTAAAATTGGTCCCACAATTTCCTCATCAAATTTCCCACGGAATGTAGTATGCCCCCTACTACTAGGTTCATTATCTGTAACACTTATTTCACAAATGTTCTTAGGGCATCTTGCAGCAAAGTGATTATTTAACTTACATTTAGCACAAGTTGTCCCATAGGCTGGACACTCACGATACTTGTGTCTTCTTCCGCACTTCTTACAGTCATATTCTTGAGTCAGCTTTGCGGACTGTTTTTGATGCTGCTGCGGTTTTCTATTCTTCTTCACACTATTTACAGCTGCTGGCTCTTCTTTCATATGCCGGAAGTGTTCTTTACTAGTTTCAGCTGCATGGACAATTTCGATTGCTATCTGTAATTCAAGGTTACTTTCTCTGAGCAAACGTTCTTTCAAACCACTATCACAAATACCTAAAACAATCCGGTCTTGGATTAAACCTTTTTCTTGATCGGCGAATTCACAACTAGACACTAGAGTCTTTAACTGAGTAACATAGCATTCGATGGTTTGTCCTTCTTGTTGAAAACACGAGAAGAATTTGTAGCGTTCGTACACAACATTTAGTCGTGGTGAGCAATAATCGTCCAAATCTTTCAGGATTTCATCGAAGTTCTCTTTATTTTCAGCAGGCTCGAATTGAAACGTATTGAAGATTTCAAGTCCTTCAGTACCAAGTAGATTTAACAGAATTGCTGTTTTAATCTTGTCATTTTTTTGATGCTTTTCTGTGGCTAGCAAGTAATTATCCAGTTCTTGTTTCCATTTTTCCTTTTCACGTTTCCTACAGAAAATACGAGTGGAACAGGTGACCTGAAATACATTTGGAATCAATTCAATCGCATCAGTTAACTCCTGACACCATGTAACATATTGTATTGAATATGAATTTCTAGAACCTTTGTTCTATTTGCATACTTAAGTATCACATGACAATTAATAATTAAATCATTTTATTAAGTACTATTAGTAAAGCAGCGACTACTCGCCAGGGCCGCCGTTTGAGGGGGGATACTGGACCTCTCGTACCGGGGCCCGGAGCTTTGGGGGGCCCGTAAGATTGTGAACATGTTTTTCCAGAAAAAGTGTCAATAATTTCATTAAAAAAAAAAGCTGTTTTTCAGAGAAAAAAAAATCGCTTTCCATTGCCGATTCTCAATATGAAACAATTGCTTGTACAAACACTAATGAATGAAACACGTTTGCGCAAAGGAAAATGCACCGCTTTCCAAAAGCTACAGAAACTCGTCAAACGTAAAACCAAGTCTAAATTGTCATTGACAAATAAATGTCTCTTGCACTTTAAGAACAAGAATTAAGTGGCCCGGGGACACTTATCTCAGACATGAAAAGTTATCGAACTTTTTCTGTATCCAGATACTGTATTTAAAAATATATTTTTACAAAAACTTCGAATTAGTTTTTAAATTTACATTAAAATTTAAAAATTCAGTTATAAGCAACTAAACAATGCAATATTACATGTGAATGCGATTTCAAACTATTAATTTTAAAGTTTGTCGAACCAAACGTCAAAAATTGTGTTTTCTGTTTTCAAACTTGTCGTTTCGTATAAAAAATTTTTGAAATCATCTGGCGATACAAATAACGTGAAAATAAAATCAGATGCACACTTTCGTAACTAAAAAAAAAGTTTTTCCGAAAAAAAATTATTTTTCTCCATTTTTTTCTACAATTGCAAATCTGCTGAAACGAAGGATTAAAAAAAATGCAATTGGAGGGGGGTGCATGGGGGCCCGGCGTTAAAATTGGTACCGGGCCCCATCTCTGGTAGCGGCGGCCCTGCTCCTCGCTAGTACC
>JAXGGA010021182.1:0-17010 GCA_038373865.1 Uloborus plumipes | reverse complement strand
TGGCTTTTGACAAGTGGTCACATTAATGTGACTGGACTGTGTATTTGTCATTTAAATTTTTTTTTCATAACAGAACATCTTTTCAAAAGGCAATTTTTCAGCTCCATTAGATAGCCTTTAATTTTTATGGCGATGCACAGGGACGAGAGAGGAGAGAGAAGAGTTTCTCAATGCAAATTTACTCAATGTAAATACCGTAAAGTCGGGTTACTTGGACCCTAGGGGTTTACTTGAGCCCATTACAGTAAAATGATAAAATCTGCGTTTGGTACTTACTAGTTGAAGACTTGCGCGTAGTTCCTCGTTTCTCCGCTAGGTAGAAGCACTCTGCAGTCTTTAACGCTAGTACCAAACCCAGATTTTATCATTTTTCTGTGGGCTCAAGTAACCCCCTTGTGGGTCCAAGTAACCCGACTTTACGGTATAGGGCGGATCCAGAAATGTTTCACGGCAGGGGCGATGGACTTTTATTACGTACTTTTTATTATGCATTCTAGTTGTCAAATACTGATCACAAAGGTTTCGAACTTCAATTGCGAAAAACTTCAGGGGGTGAGCCCCAAATCTCCTTCCCTTAACCCTTTAAGCGGTTTGCCCGTACAGCGCGTACGTGCTACCTGAAATTGGCCTCATCTGGTTTGCCCGTACGGCGTACGGGCATCGATATTTTCAGATTACCTTTTCTGGTTTGCCCGAACTGTTCGGAAAATTGAAAACTTTAAAATTCACAGTAAGTGTGAGAGAAATTTTTGCATAATTTGTAAACCGTTCATTACTGCATGCAGAATGTACTTGAAAAAAGCAAATACTTCGGAGTTTTGTGACCAAAATTGAAAAAAAAAAAAAAAAAGTAAAAGCATTGAAAACGAAAAAAAATAAATAAATAAATAAAATAAAAAATTCTCAATATTCTTATTCTGTTAAGTATGGTACTTAACTATATGCAATAAAAAAATATGCCTTTTTTGGAAGCATTTCTGGTAAAATAATTGACCGCTTAAAGAGTTAACATCATCAAAACTCGTATAAAATTTCGTTTTCAGAACTTCAACACTGGAAAAAGTGGAGAGTCCCTCACGGAAGAGGCTATCACCTCTATCGCCCCTCCCTTGTATCCGTCCCTGTGTCAAGCCCACTTTCATATGGATACATTAATTTTCCAAACCGGGGGGGGGGGGGTAAATGACGCCCCTAAATGGCTTGGATACCTCCTCCCGTGCCTGGATAAATTTTGTCAAATCTCGATTCTTTCACTCCACCGTCCACCCAAATGCACAAAGGAGATATATGATAAATGTCTTTTTTAACAGGTATTTTATTTAATTACTTATTTCTAAATAATCAGTAATTTTATAAACAACAAAACTACCTTATTAAGTAAGCTTTTTCAATGCATCATAGTTACTAAAAAATATGTATTTCTAAATTTTATAACTGCAACATTTTGGATTAATTCATACAACGGTGTTTTCTGCAACTTGTACTTAAGTGCTTATTAGATTTAAAGCAATAAATATGTTTTTTAATTGAATTGAGTGGTGCTTCACCTTCACCCGTGCTGCAAATGAGATCAATGTTCATAATTACCACTTTGTCAAATCAAAAGCAGACGTGTCTAGAAATTCCCCAAAAATCAATAGATTTCGGTAGAATCAAGGTTGTGACGTCCGTCGTAGGAAAAATGCGACTCCTAACTCCTTTATATTGATCTAATCTACCTATACCAGAGATGGCTAGCAAGCGGCAGAAAAAAAAAAGCTTTTAGGAACAGTAAAATCTTGACTCATATTCAAAAAAAGCCCCTGAAGTTTTATTCATAATTAATTGATACGCTTTTGTTAGTTTCACACGTAGGTTTGTTTATATGTATGCAAGGCCGTATCCAGAGGGGGGGCCCGACGGGCCCGAGCCCCCCCCCCCCCCGAAACCCGAAATGTTTTATAATGTAAAACAGAAAAAAAAAAAAAAAAACGTTTTCTTTTTTTTTAAATTTTAAATGGCAAAAAAAATATATATATTATTTTTTCTTTTTAACTATTAAGCGAGTAAAAATTTGAAGAAGTGCAAAAAAAAAAAAAAATGACAATTCAAATTCTTATTAGCTGCAAAACAAACTTGAAAACAAGACTCTCATTAGCACTTCCAGCTCTCTTTCCCAAATCAATTCAGGCTCAAGGCAAGCTACTTATAAGTTTGATCGGCGGTCCCCCCTCCCCCCATAAAACTTATAAAACTTACACCACTCAGATTCTTACCCCCTAATCGCCGGGCCCTTAGTTTCCGACTAGGCTGAGATTGCTTCTCAGCGCCCTGATTCAATTAACAGGATACTTTTTTGGTCCCCATTTATAAGCATTTGTAATCCTCGAGGGATTTTAATAGCTAAACATGTCTTCAAACGCTTCTAAACATGTTAATATCAACAAGACCACACAAAAACGGATACGTTCACTGACCCTCTGCTTTGTTGGACGCTCACCAATCTTAGACAAAAGTTACTTTAAAAAAATTCCATTTACAAATGCTTAAAAACCTTGAAAACTTTGTTAAATGTAGCTGTAAACCTTGAATTTTAAAGTTTCTAACACAAATGGAGGGGAGGAGGGCATCAAGTTGCGCGAAACTCAGCTCCTTGATTAAAAAAATATTCTGCGTAATGCAAAAATCATATTCCAGCATTTTTTGTAGCATATTTTCAAAAATAATTTTTTGTGACTCGCATGTTTCATTTCTGACTATTCATTAAATACCTAATTCAGTATTTTAGAAGTTACTTTGTAATTGATTCTTTTATTAATATGTTAAGCACGAGAAAAAATATTACCCTACCTGTATTCTTTTTCGTTTTCTGCAGTACTAGTGATTGAAAAAGAAATTGTCGTTATAAGTATTTTTTTAATATCTATTTTTAATCTTTAAAAGATGTGTCTTTCAAAGTTTTAACAATTTCGTAAGACTGTCCAATCAACTATTAAAACGTCAGAGACTGGAAAGTGCAAATGAAATGCTTTAAAGAATTTTAACTGTTCCAGAGTCTTTGAAAATCATTAAATACCTTTTTGAAACTCCTTCAAAAGTGCTTCAATCCTATTTCTTATAAATAATTAAAATATGAATTAACTAAATGGCCAGAATGTTACTCTCTCGTTAATTATTTTTTAAATCTCTACACTATTTCTTTTAAAGAATTTTATGTGTTTTATAATATTGGTTATTTTATGTTACTAACAAGTGCTGTGTCTGTCGGTGAGTTGGAGAACTGATCAAAAACTACTATGCAACTATAGTGAAAACCGATGTAAGCAAGTGATAATGTGTTAATCTTTTCTCCTCCCTTGTCTTTCCTCTCTGTCGCTTAATGTTAATCGTTTGTTAAACTAAACATTTTTTTATGCTTTGATTAATCTTAATTTGCAAAAGAATGCAGAAAATTTATGAGATTGTTGTTTGCCTACTTCCAACACGTTTTTGAAGTCCCAATTGCCCCATATAAGGCCTCAAAATGCAGAATTTTAAAACTTTTTTTCAAAAATTTTCCCGGGGGAGAAACCCCCGGACCCCCTAAAATTACGGATATTCTACCCCATTTAAAAAAGTTGTCATTACATATCTCTCCATCTCCAATAAAGGTCAGTTCAAGAAAATAATAAGAATAAAGAAATGAAAAACACACACATCAAACATCGTGGGGGGGGGGGGGGGGTCAGCTAGAAATTAGACTCATAGCACACACAAAAATGTATGTGCGTTTGGGCAATGTGCGAACTCTGGGCCCCTCCCGAAATTTTTTTCTGGATACGGCCTTGTATGTATGTATGTAACTCTGAATTGAAGATAAAATACACGTTCTTTACCAATATAAAAGTAATATATTTAAACAAAAGGCTAAACTATCTTTGTGTATGTCGATGTATTATAAGTGTTTCAGCTGTTTGTATGTAACTCTGAATAAAACATAAAATTCACGTTCTTTACAAATTTTAAAGTAATATATTCAATACTATAATAATAGTACAGGGTAAACTATATTACATGTTGATGTATTTTTTATAAGTGCATATGAACTAATAATACATCATGGTTTAAATTTCTTTACAGTTTGATCAACTCTAAAAGCGTATTTTTTAGTTTTTTAAACTATAATTTAATTATTTTTCCTTAATTACAAATGTATTGGTTGATGTTGTAACGACAGCAATATAATAGCATTCCATGGAATTTTATTCATGTGTCGCATAGATGATACACTAGGTGGCCAAAAGTATCCGGACACTTTCAAAAATTCACATTCTTACATATAGCTCGAGAAATAAGTGATCAATTGTTCTTTAACTTTAGTCATACAAAATATAGGCTTCAGCGAACATTTCCCAGTTGAAATTAAATTACCCTTGCATTTGGGGGACGACAAGAAGGGGGTTGAAAGAAAAACCGCTTTTTGACCATAACTCTTCGAAAATAGCTCGGAATAAGCTATCAATTTCAGTAATTAATTAGCATACTATGTATAATTACTGTACAAATTTTTATGAACGTACCACTCTTACTTCTGAAGATATGAAACATTTTTGAAAAAACGGCAATTTTATTTGAAGGGTTTTTGCTCATAACACGCAGAGTTTTTGATCAAACCTTATCACAACTTCAGGAAAGATGACAAAATACAAGAGAAAGAACATACTAAAGCGGTAAATAAAAATATTAAAAATTCGATGAGATATGAACGTTAAAAGGAAATAATTTTTCACGGCGCATGCGCGAACGACAGAAATTTATAACTACAAAAATATTGTAGCCTGATTTATACTGCATCTTATAAAAAAAGTTTCAGTTGAATATCATGAAAAATGAAAAAGATATCAGCGATCTAGTGAGCTGTATTTCATTCAGTCGCAGACAATACATAAATAGTGAGGGGTTGTCCACAAATAGTGTGGTGACAATCGATCATTTTTTTTCAATGTTAAATTGTATACAGTTTGAAAATTTATATTCGGCATAGAAGTCACATTTCGTCTGTTCGGCCAAAAAGACCTTATACGTACGTTTCCAAAAGTATCCGGACACCCTCTGAAACGTTAGTTTTGAAAGACGACGCAATAACCTTTAATTTAAAAATAGCTCTTTGTGGACAGACCCTCACTATTTATGTATTGCCTGAGAATGAATGAAATACAGCTCACTAGATCGCTGATATCTTTTTCATTTTTCATGATATTCAACTGAAACTTTTTTTATAAGATGCAGTATAAATCAGGCTACAATATTTTTGTAGTTATAAATTTCTGTCGTTCGCGCATGCGCCGTGAAAAATTATTTCCTTTTAACGTTCATATCTCATCGAATTTTTAATATTTTTATTTACCGTTTTAGTATGTTCTTTCTCTTGTATTTTGTCATCTTTCCTGAAGTTGTGATAAGGTTTGATCAAAAACTCTGCGTGTTATGAGCAAAAACCCTTCAAATAAAATTGCCGTTTTTTCAAAAATGTTTCATATCTTCAGAAGTAACAGTGGTACGTTCATAAAAATTTGTACAGTAATTATACATAGTATGCTAATTAATTACTGAAATTGATAGCTTATTTCTACCTATTTTCGAAGAGTTATGGTCAAAAAGCGGTTTTTCTTTCAACCCCCTTCTTGTCGTCCCCCAAATGCAAGGGTAATTTAATTTCAACTTGGAAATGTTCGGTGAAGCCTATATTTTGTATGACTAAAGTTAAAGAACAATTGATCACTTATTTCTCGAGCTATATGTAAAAATGTGAATTTTTGAAAGTGTCCGGATACTTTTGGCCACCTAGTGTATGAGCAAAGTCGTTAGTACACAAATCGTCTGAACTTACAATATTGTAAGTCAGGGTCGTAAATAGACCTTAGTTTCGGCGAGGGTTTTGCCAAACCTATTTTGGATCCGGGCTGTTCATATAGAAATTTTTCTTTCGACTCAGGTAGTACGACAGTTGAACTACAGATTTCTTTTCCATTGAAAAGAGAAGGTATAAACTGTCGTACCAGACGTATATAACCTTGAAAAAATCCCCGACTCCAAAGGGTTCGAGTGAAAATTTCAACCCCGTCCTCTAAAAAAAAAAGACTTATGGTACTACATGTGTACCGCCCGGTTCCTAAAGGTTAATACTATTTTAAGAGACTATTAAAGTCTGTCCGTCTGAAACTTGAACTCCTCAAAAGCAGCTGAGCTGAGAGTAGAGATCCGAACGAGGTACCATCCGATTCGAAATTTTCGAAGGAAAGGAATAAGACCAACCGCGTAATTGTACGTCTATAATTAGCTGAGTAGTTAAATTTTTGACCTTTTTTTAAAATTAAAGAGTTTATTACTTTCCGTTACCATTTTGAATACGTGGTGCAATAAAGTTCTAACAATTGTTTTTATTCTAATCAAACACTTTTATTTCTTTCTGTTGCCATTTTTGAATGTTCAAAATGTGTTTCAAATAAAATTCTAATTGATGTTTTTAGCAGGGACTTTTTTCGGCTGCTATCCAAACATTAAAATAACTTTTTTGTTTAGAATTTTGCAATTAATTTTATAGGAAGAAAGCGGTTTGGAAATAATTGTTTTTAAGGAATTTTATTTGTCATTTAGGGAGAGTTAAGCATGCGTTACTTGACATTGTTTTTATATCTCTGAGGAAGCATGTGCAAATAATTCGATTGACTTCTTGATGCAGGAGTGCTTTAGCGGCAAGTAGTTTGTTGAAACTTTCCTCGCTACTTTAACCCTTTAACTGTCAAGTTATTTTGATGATTTGGGTGCACAAATTGTCAATTTTTTTATTGCAAAAATCAAATGTTTAGAACAAAATAAAACGTACTTAGTAGTTAAAAATTGATATTTTGAAGCACATGGGTAAAATATTTAAAGTTTTGTAGCCACTGCATATTTGCTTGAGAAGGCTGCCACTCAACATGGCAGTTGTAAAGTTCGCTTCTAGTGGAGCATTATTCTCTAAAAATGAAAAAAAAAAAAAATACATATATATATTTTCTAAAAAATAAATAAATGAAAAAAAGTTTAATAAATAAAAGTGAATACCTTTCAGTAATTCAGTCTTGTGTGGTATAACTGGAAACACTTTTCCAAGTACAAACCCGAGAAACAGTCGGGTTTGACAAAGATATGAAGCCGAAATAAACGTGTCCTGATATATATTCGGGTATAACAATACGATGCTCTCAAAAAAAAAAAAAAAAAAAACCCCGAGTAATACTCGCGCATGACATTTTCGAACACCAGAGCTGTGCCCGAGATTATCTCGGGCGTGACAGTTAAAAGGTTACAGGCGAGCCGCCTCAGCTGCCGCCTCTGCTAAACCCTCAAAGCCCTTCACTCAGGGAAATCAGAAGGAGGCAATTAATTGCTTTTCGTGTCGTATCCCCCCCCCCCTTTTTTAAAACAGGACTGAGTTTTGTATTTTTTTTTTTGTTATAATTATTTATTTATTTATTTATACGAAGATGTACTGTCAACCCCATTTATTCTGTCGGTTCCGAGCAAAAACGCATCCAGAAGTTTTTCAAGGGAGGGGAGATTGATTTTATTGCTTGATTTTTACTATGTCTTCTTGTTTGCAAATATTGTTCACGTAGGTTCCGGACTTCAATTTCGAAACATTTCTGGGGCGGAACAAAAACTTCCTTCTTTCAACAATGTTAAAACTTGTCTAAAATCAAGTTTTTTGAGCTGTTTCTGCCTTAGACCTGGCTTATGGGCGGTTGCTTACTGCTTTGAGCTTTGCCTCAAAATTTTCGAGTTGTACCGTACCAAGTGCGGGCGCTCGCTGGTGCTCTAATTTTACATTAATTACCAGTTTTTGTTGGCTCTCTTTGCTATATACGAAGATTTTTGCCTCCAGCTCGTTTAATTCCTATTCCATGCTGATGAGTGCATTATAAGCACGAAACTGCAGTCCATGGATGGAATAAACAAGCTGGTGGTGTATTGCAAAGGTTTTTAGGATTTTTCGGAGAAAAAAAAAACTTGTTCGCGATAGTTTTTGTGAGTTTTACTGGTCAATCAGAAAAAAAAGTTTATTCGACACAAAGTTTTTGTTTTTTTTTGTGCATTCCATTGATACTGCTTATTATTTTTTCCACAATCCTGTTTCACAAGAAATATTTTTCAAAGAGAAAAAAGTTGCACCATGTACCGTTGAAGAAAATTCCTAAATTTACTTTCCAGAAGAAATATTTCGAAATGACCACATTGACTGCAAAGAGTAGCGGTAGCGTTAAAATGCCAGAAACATGAAACACATATCCTTAAAAAATTATCTTAAATATTTGTTTATCAACCATCCAAACACTAAATCAGTCTCTTAGTCTCCATCGATTCCATTTAATAATTTCGACATAGCTATCAAATAAGAAATATAATTTTCGATTTAATACGAAACCATGAACTATGAACAGTTGTACCTCTGCAACTCTACATAGATTCTAGAATAGGTCAGTCGCGATAATGGCCAGACTTTTCCTTTGAAAGACTCTTTAAAAGGAAGATAGGGTCAACAGCATTACTACTACTATGTAGCTGCAAAGGTATTGAAAATATTTACTTGTGTTTATAAAAGCATATCAACTCGGAATGTTTGTTTTACAATTTCCAGAAGAAATCTCTCTCACTTTATTTTTCATTCATTTATTTATTTACGATTTTATTATTGAGCAATCCCGAGAAAATCACGTTTTTCATTCACTAATTCACGTCCCCCAAAGCCTAACGTCTTATTTATCTCTTGTTTTTGTGATTGGTAGATACTAGTAGGCACCAGAGACGGATACAAGGGAGGGACGATAAGGGCGATCGCTCCTTTCTTGAGGAACTTTCTACCGTTTATGTTTTGAAGTTTTGATATTAACCCATTAATACCTAGGGTCGCTTTTTAGGGACGGTCCAAAAAAGCGTCTGAATTTCCCCAAAATAAACATTTCAACCAAATAATAGTGTTCAGTTAGTACCTTATTGTTTCAATTCGTTATTCCAGATTGTAGTACATACCGTTGTAAAGTGTGTTCTGTAGCAGTTTTAATATGATCTTTATCAAAAATTACATCGTTCACAAGCTCAAGAAAAAAAGCTAAGTTTTCAAAGTTATTCCCAGCTTCCCAGTTTGTGTTAATTGCTGATTTTATTTCTTCTTATGAAATGTCTTTTTAAATATTATATCGTAGGCATAAAAAATTGTTAGTGAAATAAGTATATACCCTGTGGGGAATATCGTAACTTTTAAGGGACGATTTTTCTTTCCTTAATAAAAAAATTATTTTTTACATAATACTTTTTTAATTATTTTTCCTGTATATTAAACACTGTTTGTAACCAGTATACAAAATATCTTTGAAAAAAAAAAAGTCAGGCGTTAATGGGTTAAAACGGAATTTTGGGCAAGTTTTCATGATATTGGGGGAATACGTTTTGGAGATTTCTCGCTGAAATATTTCGGAATTGAAGTCTAAAACCTTTGTGATCAATATTTGCTAACCAGTGTACATTGGGGTGGGGTTAGTAAATGACTTTTTTTTTTTTTATTTCGATGATGGCGAGTGCGGAAAAGATACCATTGGGGAAGCAAAGGGTACATAAGAAATTTGAAAATTTTTGGTCAATTTCTTGATCTGCCACAATTGCGTTGCAGTTTGGAAAAAATGCAATTTTTTAAGATTTTTAAGAAATTATTCAAAAAATTTTTTTAGAACCAAACATCTAAAAATGCATTAATGCACATACCACAAATTTTTTTATGGAATTTTTATGCCTCCAATGGCACCTTTTCCGCCCTACCCGTTATCGAAAATAGAAGAAAAAAAAAGTTTTATACTAAAAATCTCGAAAAAACTGCATTTTTCCCTGACTTCAGAGCATTTGCAGCAGATCAAGAAATTGACCAAAAAGTTTCAACTTTTTTATATGCACTTTGCTCCTCCAATGGCACCTTTTCCGCACTCTCCATCATCGAAATAAAAAAAATGTCATTTTCGGCCCACCCTAGTGTACAATGTAAAAAGTAAGTAACAAAAATCAATTTCCCCTCGTTTGAAAGGTTTCTTAGATCCACCCTTGGCAGGCACGGATCAAGAAGTCCCTTTAAGTTACTGAAATTAACCAAAACTGAGTTTTTTGGCATAAATGTCGAAAAAAATCTTCCTAGACCCTGTTTATGCCCAAAAATGACACTTATGCCCCCCCCCCTGTTCCAGAAAAAAAAAATCCCTTTTCCAAAAACCAGCACTGAATCTGCCCTTGGATACCAGCTACATACCCGTAGCTTTTCGATGTTAGACAGTACCCATAGCAGACAATGACGGCATTTCAACACTTCGCTTGAGGGAGCGAGTTTTTTAACTATGAATTAGATCAGTATTATATGGAATGAAATACATTTTGCAAATAGGAAGCGACCGTAAAAAATCTGAAGAAAAAGTAGGCTCGTTAAAGGAAGACACAGTAGGTTGACAAACTAATAAAGGATACTAGGAAAAATTTATAATTTCCCATTTATGTACAACTACATGTTTATACTGGCGGTTCAAACGAAGTAAAACTTTATCTTATTATGCAAACTGTTTGTGTTAAAATGTCTTCATTTTCATGAAATACAATTGATAATTAGTGAGCTTTTTTATTTCCTTAAGCACATGATCATTAATTTGTGATCTATGTTAATTGTGTTTACCCGTTTCTTATTATTCTGTGCAAAACATTTGGGGGGTGCGACATCTTGCTCACCTTACTCGTATTTGCCGCTCCTGTCTCTAGCCGTACAAAAGCTGATGTTCTAAAAAAATTGTATGGTTGTAAGCTAAAGGGGGAGGGGAGTTTATTTCTTATTTATTTCTTACAAAATTAAGAAATAAATTTGAAAACTGAAAAATATTGGGGAGTGGGGGACGGGGGTGTTTCGCCCGTCCTCCAAATGTAAAATCGGACTTGAATCACTACTGATTTGCCGTATCTTGAGTTGATCGAATTCCAATGCATCAACTTGTTGTAAAATTTCGAGCTTAGCGCATTTGTCAATGATCCGTTCTGGTTGTGAGCAATGAGTTTTTTTTTTTTTTGCGGACATTTTATTTCTCGTATTCGGAGTTGTGTCTCAAAATGTGCATAAACTATCGGATAAGTATTGTTACATCTGTTTAAACAAAGAGTTCTGAGTGAGAGGGTCGACCCCAGCACCTCCCCTTGACTGCATCACGGACAACGCTTTCTTTTTCTCCCCAACCTATAAATTTTGTTTTTCTTGCATTTTTAAAGAAATAGATCAAAATATGTCTTCTCACAGTTCAAAAGATTTTCTTTAGAATTAGCAGTCATTTGTAAATAAGTTCACGGAATGAAAAAAAAAAAAAAAATGAGATCAAAGCAGCGAACCATTCGTATTAATGTAAGCTTGGATAAAATTTCAGGCGTTTGACGTCAATTCTGGTGAGGGACCCTCAATTCCGCCGATTCTTAAGAATATTCCAAATTAGCCATTTCTCGGAAAATATGGCAGCAAGTCAAGAAATCATTCGTGTGACAGAGCGCTGCTTATTGTCGGCCGCAGTTAATAGGTCAGGGCGCCCCATCTTTTCCCTCCCGAGTGGGGATGATGTACAACAAATGCACGTGCGATCGTGGGTGACCTTCTGGTAGGAAAACACGCCTATCGATGGACCAATCGGAACATCGGACGCATGACGTCATGCGGAAAGCGGGAGGAAATGATGTGGATGGGGTTACCGTAATCGATATGGCAGTAGTTTTCGCTATTTTGGCGCTGTAGTGTTTCATTCAATTTTTCTTTGAGGTCCTTCTCCCCCCTGTTCCCAGAAAGAAATCGGACGGGATTTCTTAATTTTTTGCCCAAACGTGAGAAAATTCATTTTATTAAGTTGTTGATAATGGAGATAAAATAAAAGAAAATCCCCCATGCGTAATGCTTACAAGTAGTCTAATAAAATTATGGAGAAAAAAAAAACACTAGTTTTGGATGCAAGAAACAACAGACGTTTTCTGCTTTTATTAACCGACTTCAACAAAGGAGGAGGTTATACAATTCGTCGGAGAATTTTTTTTTTGTATGTTATAAGATTTCTCGAAGACGTCTGGACCGATTTCAAAAATTCTTTTTTTGTTAGAAAAGAGTTTCATTTCCGATTGGTCCCATCGTCTCGTGGTCCGGGCTCGATAACGGGAACCTGCAGAAATCGTTCGAAATAGAAATCGGGATCACAGTAATCGTAATAATGACAGCGATTTGTCCTAAATGATTAAATATGGAATCCATTGTTACAAAACGTGGTTGATGTCAAACAGTAATAATAATGATAAGGAAAATTTTAAATGATGGCTTAACTAAATCAAACATGGAATTCAACTAAATTTAAACTTTATTCTGAATTTTATTTAAAAGCGTAATTGTTAGTTTTTTACTATATTTTGATTATTTTAAGTGCATTTATACTAAAAAGAATAAAATAAAATATTTTTGGAAAAAAAAATAGAACCGACTTTAGTTGGAAATTGCTCTAAAAAGTAAAAAATAATTTTTTTCTTTGAACACCATCGAAATTACTTTTAAACATAAGTTTTGAAGTCGGCATATAGAATCATACGCAACTACAATTTAACTATAAATATAAATTTTAATGGATCCAGGTTCTTTAAGAGCATTCGCATACATTTCATTGATTACCACACATTCGTGCAATGGTACAAATATTCTGCTTTAATTTTCAATGGTTTCTCTGAAAAATGTTGGTAAAATATGGTTTCATATCATTTTACCTATCGTTTTTGCGCCGACGTCAAAACTTATGTGTAAAAGTAGTTTCGATGATGTTCAAAGAAAAAAATTATTTTTTACTTTTTAGAGCAATTTCCAACCAAAGTCGGTTCTATTTTTTTTCCAAAAATATTTTATCCGAGATGTCGTTTCTGAAAATAATTTTCCAAGCAATGGCAATGTATCGTGTGACTCGCTAAGTATCAATCATGAAACGAATGAAATGTTACGGGAAAGCGAAATCAACTAGCAATCCTGACTGCAAAATTTTCTTTCACCTGTAAATTACAATGACCACTCATTATAGAGGAGACAACGAAGACAGCGACACTTTCGAAAAATCAAATTCATTAAAAGTAAGGATTCGCTTAAAGAGCAAATAAATGGCTTGGTACCTGCAACAATTTCATTTATTCTCATAACTTCAGCGACTCCCTCCAGGGGTGCCCACAGGGGGGGGGGGGGGATTATGGCGCAAGTTGCGCCATCAAAATTTTTGGGGGGGATTTTTTTAAACTAATTTATTTATTTATTTAAATTATTTATCAATTTTTTTATTTAAATTATTTTCAGAGTTATTTTCATAAAAAATATTCATTAATTTATTTTTTAAATTTAATTATTTTTTTTTTATTTCTTTATTATTATTTTATTTATTAATTTTTTATTATATTTTTGTGTGCGTGTGTGTGCTTGGAATGTATGGAAGAGAAAAAAGCGATTCTATTCTGCGCATAATTCGAACTTAAAAAAAATTGATAATCTATAAAAAATAATAGTTATGATTTAAAAAAATAAATAAATAATTAAAATAAAAAAAATAAATAATTAAAATAAATAAATAAATAAATAAATAAAGGGTAAAATAAAAATAAGAAGCACAATAGGGTTGTGAAAAATTTTTGGGGGGGAATTTGCGCCATTGAGCTTGGGGGGGATGGGCACCCCTGACTCCCTCAGTATATCAAAAAAATAATAATAATAATAATAATAATAATAAATAAATAAAACAAATAAATAAATAAATAAATAAATAAATAACTCACTCTCGAAAAAATTAAAGCTCTTTTGAAAATTAAAAAAATATATACATCAATTGAATGGGAAACAAACAAAAACTCGTGGTGTTGCCTACGACCCCAATAAAAAGTTTTTACCGACCGAAAAGAACTGGGGGGGGGGGGGGGGGAATGTTTTCATGTTTTAATTAAAAACGAAATGCATACAATATTCACCAACAACTTTTTATTATAAATATGAAAACGTAGTTGTAAGTTAGCCAATGTACATAAGATCAACATAAAAACGAACGCATTCTACATAAAAGTTGTCTTAAAACGCATATATGCTCTATTTTCGTTGAAAATATTTTTTTCCCATTGTTTTTCAATTTATTTCTTTAAAAGAAATTTTAAGATTTCTTTCGCACATGCAGACAATGGAATATACAAGGGGGTGGATTTAAAGATGTATCCACCTACGAAATCTCAGAAATTTTCCTTCTATGAATATTGACTATCAGTACGGGAGGGGGGCGCACCGCCCCGGGTGTCCCCCGTCTAGGGGGTGACACCCGGAGCGGACCAAAAAATGAAGAAAAAAAAAGTGAAGGAAGAAGGGGGAGGGGAGGGGAGAAGAAGCGAAAATAATTTCCTCTGTAAGATGCACAAGCATCACTGTGGAGGGGTGGGGGGGGGGGAATTTTAGCCTCGCGACACCCCTTTCAGGTGTAACACCGAAATGGCTTTCAGTGTTTATGAAAGATCCTCCTATTTGGAATTTTTTACATCAATATGCACAAATTCATGTAATCTTCCAAAAACCACAGCACCAAAACAGGGGCATTTGCTCCGGCAGACTTCCTTCTGAAGGGGGGGGGGGACACCCATAACGCATCTAAGAGTTTTAGTAAATATAAGTATTAAAATCCTGAGTCATTTAAAATTATATTTCAGCAGTAGTGTCACTAAGGGGTGGGGAGGAGGGACGGTATTCCCCGGGTAACACCCTTGTGTGTGTGTGGGGGGGGGGTGACATCTGAAATACACTGCTCGACATTGAAAATGCAACACCAAGAAGGAGTGGTCAGAAATTCATGCAAATTTTACCGTAGACGCATGTCACTGAGTTATGCAAATGATATGAAATGCGCAGCTCTCCGACGCACGTGAAGTAAGATATAAGAGAATGAAGTTGAAAAGTGGGCTATGTTCATGTTGGTTTTTCTGCCAGACTAATTATCGGAGAAATTTGGTTTTTGTCTCGAAGGATACGTGTGATAGGAGGAAATGCCACGCCGTCCTCAACGAAGACACTTCCAGCATATAGACGACTTTACAAGGGGTATGGTGATCGGACTGAGAAGGGGAGGTTGGTCCATACTTCAAATTGCAGCTGATACCCACATGGATGCAAGCACTGTGCATCGGCTGTGTCGGAGATGGTTGGAAGGAGGAAATGTAGCCACATTGAGGGGTGCAGGTGCAGCCAGAGTGACGTCAGACCGCTTGGATCGACGGATTCACCGACAAGCTGTGGCGGACCCGCAAGTCACTTGTACGTCGATTCTGCAGCACGTGCAAGGTACCCTGGATGTTCCTGTGTCGACCAGAACCATTTCCCGTCGACTGGTTGCACGTGGCCTGAAATCACGGCGCCCGCTAAGAAGACTGCCATTGACCTCACAGCACAGACTCCAACGTTTGGAATGGTGCCGGACCAGACCAGAGCGACGTGGATGGCAGAATGGCAAACCGTAGTGTTCTCAGATGAATCCCGCTTCTGTTTGTCCAGCGATAGTCATCGCATACGTTTGTGGCGTCGACGTGGAGAAAGATCGAATCCGGCAGTAACTGTGGAACGCCCCACAGCGCGACAACGTGGCATAATGGTTTAGGGCTCTATTGCATACAATTCCGTATCACCTCTAGTTCGGATTCGGGGCACTATGACGGCCCAACGATATGTAGATAATGTACTGCGGCCGGTGGCAATCCCCTACCTTCAGGGTCTGCCAAATGCAATTTTTTAAACAGGATAACGCCCGGCCTCACAGTGCTCGAATCAGCCAACATGCTCTACGAGGTGTACAGATGCTTTCCTGGCCACCATACTCTCCTGACTTGTCACCAATCGAACATGTGTGGGACGTGATTGGACGCCGTTTGCAGAACCTGTCACTGCCTCGTTCAGAGGACGAACTGTGGTAAATGGTTGACAGGGAATGGAGTGCCATCCCTCAGGACACCATCCGCAGGCTTATTGACTCCATGCCTAGACGTGTTTCTTCGTGCATCGCTGTCCGCGGTGGTCCTACTTCTTACTGAGCCGACGCCGTCCTCGCTCTAAATTTTGCTTATTTATTTCGAAATAAATATCACTTATTGTTCCATGCTGTCTCTGTCTTCTTACCAAATTTCATCAATTTCTGACCACTCCTTCTTGGTGTTGCATTTTCAATGTCGAGCAGTGTATGTTTGAACATTTTTGAAAATTTTTCATATTTTCTTTCTGAAATTTCGCACAATATTTAAAGTTATGTATAATCTATCGAACCTTGCAGCCTCGCTTAGTGATGGGGGTGGGCGTTTGTGTCGGGTGACACCCTGCTGGAGGATGACACCCAAAATGTATCACGGAGCTTTTCAGAAATAGTCTGCTTCTTTCTGCCAAAAGAAGCAGACAGAGCTCAGCATCAGAACTATCTCGTCAGCTCTCTTCAGCTACTGGGAAGACATTTTCAAGGCAGACAGTCTACAGACGGTTAGGGAAGATTGGACTGTATGGCCGTAGGCCTGTCAGATGTGTCTCACTTATACTGTAAATCACTGTCGCCTTCGCTTAGCCTAGAGTAGAGAGCATGCATTATGGACACCGCAACAGTGGGCCTGTGTGATGTTTTCTGACGAGTCCAGGTTCAGTTTGCAATCAGATTATCCGCGGATTTTCCTTTGGAGAGAGCCAGGTACCCGTTACTACCAAGAAAACATCGTTGAACGACACCGTTATGGGGGTGCAGGATTGCTCGTTTGGGGAGGAATTATCCTGGGTTCCAGGACACAGCTGCATGTTCAAACTGGAACTATGACAGACCAAATCTAACGGGACATTCTGGATCAACATGTACGCTTATTTCGGGGCGCCATGGGGCGCAGAATTTGTGTTAATGAATGATAACGCTCGTCCGCACCGTGCGAACATCTTGAATGAAC
>JAXGGA010021181.1:0-17016 GCA_038373865.1 Uloborus plumipes | reverse complement strand
ATTGCGTGAAAAAGGAATTGTTTTTTTTTAATTACTTTCAAGCATTTTTCAGTTTTATTTTAGAACTTTTGGATTAATATTTTTTATAAAAATAAAGTACGTTAAAAATGCAAAAACAGTTAATTCGTAAATATTTCATACGCATTAGAATTCAAGTTTTTTTTTTTTTTTGAAATTAGGAAGTGTCAATCAATGCTATATGCACCAAGTTTTTTTTAATGTGTGCTTATGTTTTGTAGATTTTGAAATAAACCCCGATCTCTCAGATAAAAACGATTGTTTTAATTTTCCAAATGTAATCAAATTACGCGACAATTTGCAACTATCACCCTTTGGTACACAGCTCATTAAATACTAACACACGTTGTTATGCTTTGATACATAGCTAATTGAGTATTTAAAAAATTCTTCAAAGTTTAATAATGCACAATTAAGGAGGGCTCAAAATTAATACCTCCAAAGCTTACTAACATGTTATCTGTTTTTTACAAACACCGAAAAAATAAGCTTCACTTGCAGAATAAATTGTGCTCAAACTTAATTACCTGCTAAACTAGAGCGAAGTTCGTTGTTACCTTATCCGCATTTTAATTATCAAAAACACCATTTGAATAAAAAAGCGTTTTTAGAAAAGTGATTTTTTTTTCTGGTAAAAAGATGAACATTTTGAGCACTAAAGAAAATTAAGGGAACTAATTGTCCAATTAATTGGTTAAATTGTTCTTAATTACAGACGCGATTTTTTGACGGAAGTCTTAAAAAAGGAGAGACATGTCTATTTTTCAGATATTTCTATCAAGTTACATACTCCTAAGAATAAGCACAAGATAAAAGAACCTACAGAATTTTTTGTACATTCTTTTCGTTTTTTCTTTCTTAAAAGTTTTTTACTCGCCCAACATACATTTAAACATGTTTCAGAACATTCAACAAAGATATTAAGTTTCGTCTACCCTCGTTTTTCTTAATATATACCTATATTTCAAACGAAATAAAAACAAAATGTTCTGTTTGAATTTTTCTACTGGTACAAAAACAAGGCCTTTTTTTTCGGAAAAAAATAAATACAATTCCTTAACACAAATCATTTTTTAAATCTCCGTAACAAAGAGACATAGAAATAAACATAGAAAATATTTTAAATACAATTTCTTTTCTTGCTTCTTAAGACAGTACTGAAAAATTACGTGATTTGTAACACATTCGATCAATATAGATTTAATATGCATCCAAACCCTTCCTAATAATTTTCTTTTGTGTTTAGTTTATTCTCTTACGTAAAGAAAAATTGACATTTCCTTCACCTGTTTCCGTAAATTATACTTACTTTTTCTTTTATTTCCGTATGTTCACATTCTTTTTCAATATTATGCGAAAGTAACAGATGGACCTTATTTAGCACTAATGAAAATATAAAAGGATAAAGTTAACGCTATATGGATGATAAAATGGTTGAGGGAATGGATTTAATATTCATGAGTAAAATATTAGTCTAGCAATGAAAACAAAAAGGTTTTAGTTTCGCAAATAATATCTTTATGGAATATTTAATATGATATGTTGCTGGAAAAGCGTGACATTTTGTAAACATCGACATTCACCCGAACATGTTTACATTATCCGTGTTTGAAAGTGTGTTTAATGTTAAATATAAAATAATTGAAAAATAAACTAAAAATATTTTGAATGACATTTTTTTTACATAAAAGATCCTTTTATGTAGGGGGCAGGGGGGTTCAATTGCCCCCCCCCCTAGCTTTGAGAAATCAATGTATTTACATATAAGTGGGCGTGGTTTTTGCTGTTTTCCGATGAAATTGCATTGTGTTTTCACTTTTTGCCCCCCCCTCCCCCTGGAAAAACTTGGAATGACGTCCCTGCCAATAGCCCAAAAGTATACTAATGAAAAGGGGAGATGTGCACAATGTTATTCTCAATTCAAAAATTTATTTGCTTTCTAGAAGGCTTTTTCTCTTATTCTTGTAAACATTCTTTACAAATTTTAAATATATAACAGAGTAAAACACTTCAGCCGTTGTTACTTCCTACTGCAAACCTTCCTTAACAGGGGATAAAGAGGATTTCAAAATAGAACTGCGTTATTTTCCTTGAGTTTAGCGAGAAAATGATGGAAGCATCGTTTACTCTGTAAAAGAGAGAAAAATATAAACAACAGTAATTTTCTATTTAAATTAAGATATAATTTGGAACAAACTTTAAGTTGCGAAAGTTTAAAGTCAAATTGATGTAAAAGTTTAAAAGATGATAAGAGGTTGTTTTCGGTCTCAAGTTTTTTTTTCGTCCGAAATATATATTTTAAAGATCCAAAATCAAAATAAACAAATAATTTAAATACATATTTATACCACGATGTTTTTTTTTTTTAGAAGACTGATTTACGCCACTTTTATTCAAATCCTTTAGTATAATACAATTTTTTAGCTCTCAAACAAGCAGCGAAACTGAGTTGCACACTAAAAATTCGGATTAGTATTAAAACCAGTTCAGTTCATAAAAAACCCAGATCGATCTATACATTTTTAAACGCTGTTTTATTTCATAATTTGGTACGTTTTGCTGTTATTACACTAAGAAGTCTTTTGGAGTGCCTTTATTTCAATCAGGTAAAAATTGATGGCAAAGGTAGGTTTTATTCTAGTTAAATCCGTAAATATTTTTGTCTTTTCTGTAAAATTGTAAAAATAGACTGATCAAGTTTTTATAAAAAATATTCTTCGATATGAAAGAATGTAGGAAAAAGTGAAATTGTTAAGGTAACTTCATTTTTCCCAGATGAACGAATTTGTTTTCGAATATTACCGCATATAAAGAAAGAACGATGTGTTTATGACAAAACTTGCATTGAAATATTATTAATCATTCTTGATAGCAAATTAGTTACTTCATTATCTTTATTTTTTTCCTGGCGCAAAGTGATAAATGAAATATTTGATCCATTAGGTATTTTCTATTCGATTATTTAAATATTTTTATTTATTAGTAAACCAAATGGGAATAGAAAAACATAATAAATGAATAGATAATGAAAAAAGTAGCGAATTGATTAATTAATTATTTAATATATGAAAAGAAAGTGAATAAATGTGTAAATGAATAAGAAAATGGGTAAAGAAATGGATACATAAGTGAACTAATAAGCGATTGTATATAAATTAATTAATGAAGGAATGATTTCGTAAGTGATTCAACAAATGATTAAAATAATTTTCGAAATGAAATATTTAACTTTTCCCCATTTACTTTCCCCTCATGCACTTAACTAATTGTACAAAGCGTTTAATACAAAATTAAGCTAAATGTTAAATAAATAATTACTGCGCTGAATAAGTAAATCGGAGTTTGTATTTAAAAATTTAATAACAAGATTTTTATCATTTTGTACAAAAAAATTGACTTAAAATAAAATATTCAAACATTTATATCAACTTTGGAAATTTGCCCGTATTGTCATATGCTTTTATCTTCATAGAGAACTTTTTCTTGAACTGAATAGACTACGGGTGTTACTACAAAGTTTAAAAATTACCAGATAGGTGCCGTAGGCTAAAAGCGTTAAATATTTCATCATTTCGCTTTGCTGCACACGCCCCTATTTAAGAAGTGTTTTGAACGAAGCACTTTTTTGTAGTTATCCAAACATATGGGAAGGAATAGTTCATTCCGCAAAAATGTCAGCAATTAAATATTAATATTACACTAGCATTGCAAATGAGTCTCCACAATTATGCACAAAAAGAAAAAAAACACACCAACTCACACAAATATTAATGACAACATCCACGCTACTTCAATAATATTTAGAAATTATCGTCTTTCACAATAAAGCTTTCTTTAAGAAGCTAAAATTAAATTTAAGTGTGCCAAAAAAACTTATCTTTTATATGTTTTTCTATCAAGAAGTGAGAAAAAAATCCTCTCACTTCAAAAGTTTTTGTTTACTAGCTTATGCATGACATAACATAATCTTCGGTAGGTTATCTTTTTTTTTTTTTTTTTTTGATCTGTGAGAATTTAATATCTTGAAAATTAATAATTTCGACTTTTTTGTACGCAAAGAATTTTTACATGTTTTTTAATGAAAAAACTGAGATCCTTTTTGTATTTGACTGATATAAAATAAAAAATAAGCGTTATACGTAAAGTTCTACAAGTTCTTACATTTTATTTTGACCTAAAACATAACTTAAGACAAGTAGCAAATCATCTAACATAAAAGAGTTTTAATTTATCATCTGTTACTGCAATGGTTGATTTTTATTTATAAAATCAACCACGTCACATGCGCAAATCACATGCCACGTCACATGCCACGGACTTCTAATTCATGAGCTAGATGATAATCAGAAAGTTCAAATGTACTCAATTTATTTCAGAAACATTCGTTGAGATCTTGATACAGCCTTAACTTTAGTTTTTTATACCTAATGGCAAGGGGTAACGTACAAAACTCTAACGGAATTTATTTTATTTTTTAAGGAAAAAAAACTGTGTTGTAAGGACAGATCAATCTGAGAATAAATTAAAGATTTCCGTAGATCTAAAGATTAAGGTTGATCTGCAGGCCCAGCAGTTGTGAATCTCGGAACTAGTGGGCAAATCTCGAAATCACAAGAACTAGTAAATTAGAATAAAATTTAGTACACAAATGCAGATTTTTTTTTTGGAACTATATTTTTTCTCAGTTAATTAAAATAAATCTTAATTCGAAAAGGAAAACTAGGGCGGTTTGACCACACGGGAGGTCTGACACACCCTCTCTTTTTCACATTTAAACATTTGTTTGTCTGGTGAGCATCATTCCATTGCTAGATAGCAAGTATAATCAAAAGTTGATTCTAGTTTTTAGGAATTTTGGAGTAGAATTAGGGAGCTGTCGTACATTATGTCTTTTTCAGGCAAAAAAGTATTTTTTTCCTGTTGCAAGTTCATCTCCACTGTGCTCTTTTTCATCAACATGAACAAAATTATATTGAATTATTGTGTATGATTAACGTACTAAAAAACTGCGTACTTATTTTAAAAATTAATTTCTTATATTTATGTGTTCTTAATTATTTTTATAAAATGGCTCTTAAGGGAGGTTTTACCCGCCTCAATTTTGGGAAGTTTGATCCTGGTCAAATCTTCTCACTTATTATTATTTGATGGTACATCAAATTATAAGTTGTATACAACATTGATTTTGTTTGAAAAAGACATGTTTTTAATTCAAATAAAATAAGTTTTTGGTTTAAAGCAATGAATAACCGTCAATAAGCAAGGGCTAAGGCAGAAACATGCAATACACCGCCAAGTCGATCATTTCGATCCATGGATAGCTGTTTCGAGCTTATTTCGCTCTCATCAGCATGGAATGCGAAATAAGTCGAGTTGGAGGCAAAAATCCTCTTATATAGCAAAGAGAGCCAAAAAAACTGGTAGCTAATGTGAAATTAGAAATACCAGCGAGCGACCGTACTTAGTACGGTACAACTCGTAAATTTTTTGGGCAGAGAGCAAGGTATACAGCAATGAGTAACCGCCCTAAGCAAGGGCTAAGGCAGAAACATGCAATACATCGCCAACTCGACCACGGCGAACATCCATGGATCAAAATAACAACTCGACTAATTTCGTATTCCATGCTGATGAGAGCAGAATAAGCTCGAAACAGCTGTCCATGGATCAAAATGGTCGAGTTAGCGGTGTATTGCAAGTTTTTGGTTTTTACTAGAAATCGTTCTCTTAATATTCGTCTGAAACAATATCTAGTATTGAATTTCTTTCATCAAACTAAACCAACTGAAACTTGCGTTTAGAAAATTTATTAAGATACTTAACCCGTATTTACTTTCCGCAATTTATTTGCTAAATTTATTTATTTTATTGCAACTTAAGTATTGTACCTTTGGTTTAGAACATGAGAATCTTAAAATCATTATCTAGAAGTGTCAAAGGAGGTAGAAAGCTTACTAAATCAAGAATTTTCACATAACCCGCTAAAACAGATGTCACTAAGGCTCCCCGTTCAATGATCAGTACAGATAAAGAGAGATTTGCATTGAAAATGAAAGTTGGCCTGCCATTTCTAAAAAATAATCTCTACTAATTGAAATTAAATTTATTTAAAAATTTACGGTATTTCCATAGATATAGTTATTTTCGGTACCCTGTAATTGCATCTGATTAGACATCTAATTATTTCTGCACCATTTTTTTTTTTTGCATTTTTTAATCTCTGGGGGTCAAACCTCTGTCAAAAGGAGTAGCTTGACCCTATTTGGACACCCTTGAAAAAATAGTAGTGAAACACTGCATTTAAAATTCAAATACGTTTTTTATTTACGTTTAAAATTTAAAACGTTGTCAGACATCATAAGCAAACAAATAATGTCAGTTTAGAAAAATTTTAACGGTTAGAAAAAAACAGGAAACTGCATTTGTAAAATGTGGGTCGAACCTCTCTAGTTTTCTCTATGATGGTTTAAAAGTAAACTGAATTTTGTAATGAACACACTAAAACAGTAACTTAGAGATCTAAACTTGATATTAAAAGTGAATCAGTTTTACCAACTCTGTTGCTAAATAATTATGATAAGAAATACAAGAAAATATTTTTAATTTATTAAAGGAGAGGAGCAAAAGTAGAAAATATTACATTTCTACTAAATATGTCAAATAAAATTCAGACACCACGACGTTTATTTGTAAAACATTACTTTTAATTTTCAAATTGCAATTTGTGTACTTCTTACTCATTTGTCCTACTCATACAGAGAATAATAAAACAAGAATATGTAATCGTATGCCATGACGATGAATAGCATATTTTTAACCTAAATAAATAAAAAAAGCTTTGTGCATACATTAAATAAATGTATTTTGTTTATCTTTTTAACTCAATCACAAAAAAAAAACTTACAATGTAAAAATTTAGAAGACACATACGACAAAAGATACTGATTTCCACAACCATAGAAAAATCCCATTTTATTCAAAACCTTCTTTTTGTGCATTTTGCTTGATGCAGTTGGTGCATCTTTCATCGTTGGTTCTTTTATTTATTCTGGAAGCATTTTAAAATTTGCTACAAAAGAATTCAATTTATCTTCTGTGGCTTCCATCAAAGCATTATCTCAGCGAAATTCAAATCTCTATCATATACGTGACCAAGATACGATACAATCATTTTGAATGTAGTGATACGTGCGCTTTAAAATTTCACGTTTTAGATTTGTACCTGCTTGTTTTCTCATCACATATGTTACATGCGCGAGGAAATACTCTGCGTTTTCTTGTTTATTTCTATCTAAGTCTGTGTTGTGAATGCTCAAAAAATTAAGTTATGAGTTTCTCTTATTTCAATGACATTTCTACTACAAAATATTGTAAAGCATTTTGTAAATATATGCTGTTTTTAAGGTAACTCAGGCTAACTAATTTTTATAATTATACTCACACAATGCGTTATTGGTATATTTTAGAAACACTGCTGTGCACAGAAGTGACAGAAGTAGCTTACAGTACCCAAAAAAATTCAAAATAATAATTGAAGGGCCTGGGGGGAAAAATGTGAAAGTCACCTTTTCGTCAATTTTGAGATATTAGCACTATCTAGGGTCTATGAAGGAGTAATATCATCTGGTAGAACAACAAGGGGAAAAAAAGATGAGAATCGACCGAAATGTGTATGAAAACTCTATTAACTACAAAGGGAGTTACGAGAAATCAAACTTTGTTCTTCGTTTTTCTCGAAATCGCTTTCATCTTTTTTTTTCCTCCTTTCCCTTCAATTTTAAAATCGTTAAAAAGAACGAAATTATAAAATGATCGGGAAAGTTTGTAAATAATCTTCGCTGATTGATTGGCACATGCGTATCTCTTTGCAGTTTATGTTTTCTTAATAAGTGCTAAATTCTAGTACAGTCAACTACTGATAGTTATCTTTTACTATGAAAATAAGATTTAGTATTACGCAATAAAATATATTTGTGTCTATTTTAATGTCTAATAAGTTAAGTTAGTAATGACGTTTTATTGTTTACTTTTAGTCGTTTTAGATTTATTTTTACATACTTTCTGTTAAAATAATTTCATAAAGGAGCTTTCATGTAAGAAACAAAGAGCTCTAGCTAGTGATCTGTCCTTCTTTACTGGATTTCTATCATCGGTAAATTCGTTTTGATATACTCTAATTGTTCTTTTGTTAGCTAATTAGCTGATTTATTTAAACTTTTGTTAAAATAAATCTTTTAGATAAAAATAAAAACAAATGGTCTAAAAAACACCTGTTTCATTCCGAGGTCCATTGTTTTACATTATACAAAAAGAAAAAAAAAAAAAACATTTTTGTACAAAGTTTGTTACACAAGTCATATAAAGTTAAACATTCAGTTTTGTTGTTTAATGAATATAATAGATAAAATGTTTATGTTTGATATTTACGTTTCTTTAAGTCTTTTGTCAAATCCTTCAGAAATAAAAAGGCTACGTATTTTGTACTGCTAAATGTAATTCAAATCAAATTTGGATCCAAAACGATTTTGTTACTGCCAACCTCCTTGTATAAAAAAGCAAAAAGGGTAAACAAATAAAAATATTATCTGAAATAAAAGAATTTGAAATAATCATCTAAAAGGCAGTTAAAGCAAAAGTATCAATTGAAAAGAAAATAATAGCACTTGACTAATGAAACAATTTTGGATGTTTTATTTTTAATGATATTGCTTGACGTTTGAAATTTAAAAAAGAAAATTACTTTATAAGATGAAGGTAGATACAAAAACGTAAACTAAAATATGCATAACAGAAGAACAAGGTGATCATTGCGTAAGCATAAAGGAAAAGTAATTTAAAAAGATGTAACTGTTTTTGCCATGTTATATTGAATACAATATGTATGCAAACGAATTTTCAAATAAAACTTTTTAACTGAATAATAAAAAAACAATGTATTTAACATTAAAAAATAATCTCAACTTATAAAAATACATATTTTTGATTACTATGTACGAGCCTTAAATACTGCATGAGAGCACAAACTTCTGTTCAACATTAATTAGTTAACTTATGTATGTATCGTTTATATTTTTCAACTTTATGTGTTCTTAAATTTATCTTAGCGTTTAAAAGGTAGTACAGAGAAATCGTTTTCTTTGAAGAAAATTACATCTTCTAGGCCTCGTACGGGATACCATAATATATTTTTAGTTTCGATAAATGTTTTTGTGGTATATGTGGGGTAATAGGCGGCATTTCGTTTCAACTTGAATTTTCGAATTTCAAAAAAAGCATTATTTTCATTTTGGTTCCCAAGTGCTAGTTCACACTTTCCAGTCTCAAGTCGGCACAGATTTCTGTAGCTCAAATTATATTTTACGTCAAGGTATCCCCATAGCGTCTATAGACTTCAAATTTGGTACGTAATTAGTTCGAGCCCCGTAAATTTGCACCTCGGAGTCATCCCAAGTAGCATCAATTCATCGGATTTTGCTCGGCCGATCAACAAACTCCTCGTAAACGGATCCTATTACGCACGATGACATCGTTCCGATCAGTATCCGAGCACGGTTTTCGATGAGCTACTTTTCATCGGAAAGCGATATCCTTCCGATCAACTTTCCCGATGAAATTCCTCTGCACGGGACTGTTCTGCTCGTAAATTGCTCCAAATCTCATCGTATTCTCATCGGATTTTGCTGCTCGGATTCTGCTTGGCCGATGAGACATATTGAATCATCGACCGATGAGAATTTTATCGGGTTTCGATGAATGGCAGATCATCGGCCGATGAGATGATGCTGCTAGGGATTTTTCTTAATTGTGAATTAGTTTTTATTAACTTAAATTTTTAAACGTAAATTTCACACTTCATCAAATTGGGGGCAAAAAAATCCCCCTCCCCCTACTGTTATATGTCTTTGGAAAGATATTTTTTTACAAAGAAGATGATTTATGTTTCATTTCTCTCCATCTATTCTAGCAGGAGATGTAGGTGACACTAATTGCGTCATTATTCAAGGCTCACCTAGAGTAAAATTGCATTACCATTCGACAAAACTGCTCCAAAATCTATTCAACAAGGTAACATTTTATCGCATATTTTATTTACTTTTTTTTAGCATTTTAAAAAGTTGTTTTTTTATTTTTTCGTTTCTTTTTTTTTCCTAGAAACCAGCTTTTTTTATTTTTCCAGGTTAAGTAGGTACATTACCGTATTTTTCGCCGTATAAGACGCACCCAATTTTAAGTTAAAGCCCCCAATTTTGATTAATCTTAAATTTATGCCATATAAGACGGGGGCGTCTTATACGCCGAAAAATACGGTACATATAATGCAATGTTTCTGCTTAGTGTCCAGTTTTACGGATGCTTTATGAAGAAAAATTGTGAGGGGTTCTTTGTTACTCTGACACTTTTATACCTCTAATGCAAATGTCCGTCAAATAACGTAAACAATATGATCAATAAATTCAACTGACACAAATGTAAGCCTTCTAATTTAAACTAACAGAGCTTTTGTGCAGTTCAACTTTAAGAAAATGATGTCATGTAGTGTTTACAACGATTCACGCCACACGCAATACTTCAATCAGCAAGCAGAGGAAAAATTGTCGAAGACATTTAGACGTTGATGAAATAGTTAATATCATGAATAAAAGATTTTAGTAAAAACTAATGAAAAGAGTTAGTTTGGAAGTTGTGTTAAAACTCGAGCTAATGTAAGAAAAACTTTTTATCTTTAAAATGTTACCTGGAACATAACAGAATTCAAGGCTTTGACAAAGGAATTTCTAGTATTTTAATAAACAGTTTTCAAGAAAAAAGTTTATTATTTATGTAAATCTAAGGTAAGTAAAAGATCATGTGAATATTTAAGAATATTTCCCGAGTTTGATGATAATCTTCATATGGTAAAAAGCGAACTTCCTCAAAATGAAAATTTTGTCCATTCAACGTCACATTGTGCTATTTTTTCTACAGTTGTTAAGATATACTGAGAATGATTATTAACTTGCATCCCATCAACAAAGCATTTAGTGAAATACTAATTATGAGTTTACAATTTTAATTTAATGCTCTTACTTGTCACAAAACCCTTAGAAAGGTGAGAATTGAATAAAAACCTTCATGCTGAAAAAATAATTGTAATAATCAACGTTTTAGCGCACAAAATTTACAAGAATCTGCATTCTTGGAAATTTTGTGCGTTATAAAGTTGATTATTAATATTTTTTTACTTCAAAAAGTATATTATAAAAGGGGTGCATGATGGCACCTATTTTATAACCTGATATACGTGCAATTAAAACTCGCTAAAAACAGTTCATAACTTTTAAGAATTTTTCTGCGCACACGTTTACACACGCACATATGCCTACATTCAAGCTTTTACGCGCATCTATATGCCTTCAGACACACCTACGGACCTTCAATAACACCTAAACGCCTTCCACATACCTACACGCTTTCACACACACCTATACACCTACACCTACACACACACACACACACACACATACATACATACAAAATTCAAATTTGTATCTATTTATTTCTCTATTTTTTGTAAGATGTGCTACTATTGTCATCAGTGAGTTATACAATGACTGGAAGCTGAACTAATACGTCTCAAGGTTCAAGTCGCACAAACATCTATTGAATAAGTAGCTTGCATCATGCTTTTCCACACAAAGGAAATTGTCGCCGTTGCCTCAAGAATGCTAATAGCATGATGCTTTAAAACTTTTATAATACCTTTATGCATGCAATGAAACTTGTTTAATACAATAACTATGGATTGAAGTAGTGAAACTGAAAAAAATAATGCAGATATAGATGGAAGAGTCTCTGTCTGGCTTTTCCACATTATTTTGCAACCTGGAAAGCCTTGTCGCTGGTACAATTGACATATGACCGAAATATCGTAGGCTCGATACCCGAGTAAATCAACGCAAATTTCATGTTTGTTATTTGTAGATTACATTTGCAAGCACCAAAATTCTGTAGCAGGTATTAATCCTCTTCATATGGCTATATCAGAAAGAAATTATTCTCTCTTTTAAGCCGCACATTCAATGTATGGAAGCGCAGGTGATTAGTCGTCCTATCTTCCTGTACCTATGATAGTTACCGGTGATATGTGTTAGCTTGAAAGATGGTGTAACTATTAGATGCGCCTATTTACACTACCATTAATATCGTTTTACTAGAAGTGAATGCCGCTAAACACGTAAAAATAAATAAAAAAAATTATTCGTCAGTTCTTTCAGCTCTACTAAAGAATTTGATAATGAGGTAAGCAGATATAGGCTGAATGATAAGTTCCAAATATTTCTTTTCACCCTTGATAAAATAGTTCTAAATTTTGAAAACTTAAACTTCAGAAGACCTCATGATGTACTCGGTTTTTGTATTTATTTCCACATCACTGAATACCCTAAAAGCCTGTTAGTGGAATAAACTGGGATCAGTAAGTGTTTCCTCTTTTTGTTCGGAGACTTCACTGTTTCTTTGGTGGAAAGAACACTTCCACCAAGGCGGAATAAAGATCAGATTTATTTTAAAAGGAAATCGTAGAATCCCCCTTTGAAAAGATATTTTTTGTGCTTCAAAGGGTTAATTTGAACCACTAAAAAACAGCAAATGTTCATTCTTTATGCTTTAAGAAATGTCTTATACATGTAATGTGTACTAAAAATAGATGAGATTATTGTGTTTTTTTTTCCTTAAAACTTACGTACTCTACGTAAAGATGCATAGTTAAAATTGTAATTAATCAGCTCATTTACACTTGAGAAATGTATCATAATTGTATACAAAGGAAATAAGTCGCAATTATTTTATGCATTTGGCTCTGAAAACCTCGATAAATCAGTAATAGATAGAATGCGTTCAAAATACAATAACAATAGAAAGCTTTGTTTAAGCATAGAGCTTATTGAACAATTTTAAGTGCAAATAAATAGGCAGCATAACATTTAAAGTTATAATTCAAAACATATAACTATGAAATAGTCAATATCCACTTGTGCAGAGTTGTTTAGTGCAGCATTTACTCGCATTAAAAATTTACGATTCTACTAAACCGGCTAAAAAGTAAAATGGAATGTATATGGGTTATTCAAGGAATATAGTTTTAAATAGATCCTGGTTATCGGAAGTTAGAGGTAGTTGATTTCATCTAATTAAACTTTACGGTTTAAAAGATATGCATTAAGCATTACTACCTAAACGTAGGTAGCTAAACTAGCCAATTACAATTTTGGCTTAATACGTTTCAGTTTAGTTGAAGAAACTTTTTGTTGGAAAGAAGACATATATTCAAAAATTAAAATAAAAGCAAGAAATAGCAGTTTAACAGCAATTAAATCAAATAACCACATCAATGTTTTTTACAAATACGCTGTAAGTATAATATGTAAGGTTACTACTGTTAATTGCTGACACAACTTCTAGAGTAAGCTGTTCCAATTTTAAGAAAACTAATTGTTGGAGGAAAGTTTCATATCGCGTATGTAAAGTTCCACCAAGCGTTAAAATTACTAGGATAGTATTCAAGCTCATGCGTTAAGGCAAACATCGACGCAGAACGTAACCAAGATGTACCGTAACGACCGAGTGGTCAAAGTTCTTGCTTTGCTCTGTAAGCGGCACGTTTGCATTTCGAGGTTCGTTCCTATCGTGTGTAATAAAAATATCTTACAAATTTGTGCAAATTCATTGGTAGTGAGGAAGAATAATGCTGACAAACAGTAAACGAATAATTGAAAGTAATCTTCCTGCATGATAAATGCTTTTTTTTTCTTTTTCTTTCTTTTGACAGCGAGTTCTAGTGTAACCTGACACAGAAATTGGTGAAACGTTACACTTTAGTTATATTACCATGGTGTAACCTTCTGCAACTACTTTACACCAGTGTTACTTTACACTTAATACATAGTTGAAGCTACTCCATAGAAGTGGAGGTAGCACTACTGCCGCCGTATTTATGTTATGAGGTTACGCGAAAAATTTTGCAGTATACTAGAAAAAAAAATAATTTTGTAAGTTTATCTCGAAGCGGTACGAAAAACACTGAATTGTAGTTTGCCTAGTTGTAGTATTGAACAAAAAACTTTTTATTTAATTATAAAACAAGGTTCCTGTTTTAACACGGGTCTAGCTTACAGCAAATCTTTGGTTACAAAAGGCCCCGAAGCACACTGATGTAAGAGCTTTTAAATGGTAAAGGGAATCACAGAAGGAATACTTACAGTTGGTTCTCTACTTCACGACTTTCAAAGGACTACACACGACCATAATTGTGCAGAATTGTCCTTAAACAGAATTTTTAGAAACACTACGGTTTAATGTCTGTGACCGCAAAAGACTTCATTAAGTAGAAATAGTCGTTAAATAGAAGTCTTTAAACAGAGTACCAACTTTTTTTTTCTCACCCGGAAGCAAGCTCACCTTACAGTGACGAAAAGATCACACAGTTAAATCTGAAAAAAAAATCTACTAATTTGAAGAAAAAGCACATTTGAATCATAAATAATAAGAAGTGCTTCTTAAGGAATTATCCTTTAGAAAATGCCAGACAGGAGGATACTGAAAAGGTGATTCATTACAGAGAAATATTTACCCTGTGTGCGACAGGTGTTTGGATAAGAATAGGGTGACTGTATGACCCGCGCGATATCTCTTGGGTTAAACTTAAAACTGCTACTAGTTTCTTGACGTATGCACTAGATGAAGCTGACACGTGAGATTTTTCATTATTTTTATATTGAGCAAAATAATAATAATAATAATAATGTTAATTTATGACATGCAATTTAGGTGTCAGGTTGATGTAGTTGGATGAATTAGTATGATTGGACACCGGTAGGATCACTCCACTCTTGCTCTATGTTTTCAGACTTTGAAGGGTTCCTCCTCAACAAAGCATCTGTTTTTTTTTTCTTTAACTCTGGTTGATTTTCCTATCGAGCTACTTTTACACAATTTCAATGTCAAAAACGAATAAATTAAAACTTAGATATTTTTGCTTTTAAATAAAATTGTAAACAGCTCCATTTGGGAAAAACAGGTAAAAAAGAATGTGCGAGAATAAAATTGACTCAGTTTTCCTCGCAAATAATATATTCAATGTAAGACAAGAATTTTGTTCTTAAATTATTTTTTATGACAAAGATTTTTAATAATTGAGTTATTTATCGTTTGTGTTTTTTATAGATAGCTTTTTATTTTAAAATATTCTAAAGTAAATATTAGTCTTTTCAGAGAAAGAAAGAAAGAACAAAGTTTTTTAGAGCATTAAATTAAATAGTTTAGTTAAATTATCCTTAGAAGTATTTCGTGTTTGTTTAAGTAAAGCAAAACCAGTTTTTAATGAACGAAAATATTTAATTTCAGTTGCAAAAGAAATGTTCTCTTTTTCTTTCTTGACATTTCTTGAACTTGATTTTTTTTCTTCTCATTTAAAAGGGCATATCTTTTTGTTTTTACCCATTAAACTGACTTATTTCGGGTTTTCTTTTATGTGTTTGTTTCTTCTTTCTTTGATTTGATCAAATATATAATTTTTTTTTCATTAAAAATACGGTTGCAGATTTTATCTCATTATGAAGTATGTTTTCTTTTCAAACTTTATTGTATCCTAACTTAAATATGAAATATTTTAAAACATACATATTAGTTTATAAAAAAAATTGTTTCTCTAAAATTTTCTCTATGCCTGATACTTGCTGAAATTATATTCTTCTATCATTTGTGATTTTCGTAATTGGGAAATCGAGAAGTTGCTTAAAATTGACACTTTAAGAATGACATTTATGCCTTTATTACTGTTTCTAAAATGAAAAAAAAAAACATTATTTGAAAGATATTGCACAAAGAAGACGAGTATTTAAAAACATGCACTTATAGCTACTGAACTCAAATAAGAATAATAAAACTTTTTTTATCATTTAAGGGGTCACAGTACCTTTCTAACAATTTTCTTTAATTTACGTGAAAAGCGTAACTCTTTGAAACCTTTGTTTCTGCACGTATTTAACAATCAATAATTTATTTTACAAACATTAAAAATTTTGCTCACTTTTTTTAAAAATTTGAAAAATTTAAGAAAATTTCAATTTTTTCAAAACCCTAAGGCTTTTTTGTTTTCGCACTTATTTCAAAATTTCTTTTTGATAAATGATAACAAGAATTACTCCTAAGTATCTGTGCATTCATTTTTTTATATATTGTTTTAAAAATATTTTGTGACCTATGATGTAACAAATTATTAGAAAATTTTGTTTTTAATGGTTTAACAATCTCTAAAAATTTCAGTAATTTGTAAAATGCTCATTTAATGCACAGTTTTGTTAAATATACTATTCTGAGTGCAAAAAATAGTGCTTTAAAGTTGTATCTTTAATAAAAAAAATTCCTTTGCGTTTCCAGTAACATGGAAACACTAAAAACTGATCATCGAGAAAAAGCACTTTAAAGTTTTGCTTTTCCATTAGAACACATAGCGTGGATGCCTTAAAGTCACTCATAACTTGTTAAATAATTGAGCTAGAGCAATGCTTTTTTTTCTGAGTGTATTAAATAACTTTTACTTTTGAAATAAGCAATAAAATTTTATTTGGTTGTTTGGTCATTTTTGAGGAACTCTTTAAATGTATAATAAAAATATTTTTCCATAGCTCAGTATGCAAAATTTATCGTTGAACTATAAAAATTTGAAGAAAAAGACAATTCATTGTATAAAATAAAATCCAAAAGTTGATACATTGGGTAAATTTAGGAGTCTGTAAATGCCTAAGCATCTGGACTGAAGGAAAAAGTTTGTTTTATGTTCCAAACAGCATTAAAAAGATAAGACGTATCGTAACAGTAGAAAAAAGTTTAGTTTCAAAGAGAAACAAAGGCACGTCTTTCCCCTTTTGTTAAAGCATCTTAGTTCGTTACCGATAAACATAGGATTAGCTTAGAGTAAATGTTCTTATCGTTTGAGTTATATATTTTCTTAAATATTTT
>JAXGGA010021180.1:0-17016 GCA_038373865.1 Uloborus plumipes | reverse complement strand
TCCTCGTCCTGATTTTTGCATGGAAAGCAGGACAAGGGGTCATTGTTTTAAGCTGTTTAAACCCCAGGCTAACCTGGAAATTCGAAAAAATTACTACTTTAGCAGGGTAGTGGAAACTTGGAACAGTTTACCGAAAGAGGTGGTAAGGAGCAATGGAGTAGATAGCTTTAAGAGGGCCATTGACCTTCATTGGGGTCTTTAATTTGACTAGGACCAGCCCAGTTAGGCCCAGAGCCTGCTGCTGGTCGTCGCATTTGTATTTGTATTTGTATAACTGATATGAGAGGGGGGGGGGGGGGGGGGGGGGCTGAAATAGAATTGTGCGCCATGTCGAATGTCATAATGATCGGGCTCTGGTGATAAGCTTCCAATTAAGATGATTTGGTTATATTAAGGGGAAAAGCAAAAATTTAATGCACTTGTTTCACCTATTTCAATATGTCTCTATTAAATTTAGAGGATAAACCGCATCTACAAAAGCTGGCCTTCCTAAAAATTGATAGATACTTATGTAATGGATTTTAGCCACATCTCTTTCATGTCAGACTGTACAGTAAAGTAATAGTAAAATGCATTGAGAGTGTTCCTAACACTTGCCACGTGTCCGAAATATTTTTTGATTGTTAGATATGGGTGATTCCATGTCAGTTCAACCACACCCCAACACCCACGATCTCAGATTTTGATGAAACTTGGTATACTTCCTTCCTTTGTGGTCATAAGCAACCCCCTAAATTTTTTTCTTTCTATCTCGATGCGTTTTGATTTTATAGCCTGTTGAAATTTTGCGATTTTACATTTTTTGTCATTTTCGAGACACATAAACTGAGCTGATGTTGTTTATGAAAAAAAATTGTACCTGGGTAACTAATGGTTTAATCTTTTTAAATTTTTTTACAGAAAATGTGAAGACTTTGAGCATATAAATAAAAAATACTACAATAGTTTTAGTCTATATGAATTTTTTTTAAAAAATTTCAAAATTGAAAATTTTGAATTTTTTTTGTCAAAAAAAGGCTTTGTCAAAATTTTAAATTTCGGCATGAGGGTCATCTTTAAAAATCATAATTTTTTTTTTACATGATCATGAATATGTATGCTAATTTATCCCACAAAAATTGTTTTGGGTATTTGAGGGATTCTACCCCCCCCCCCCTTCTTATTCTAGAAGAGAAAAACGTAAAACATCAAACAAATAAGCTCTTCCTCCTATTTAAAAACAGAATTTTCATCAATTACAACAAAAATTTAAACATGAAGTATGTTGAATATTGAACTCAAACTCATAAAAATTAATTTTAAACATTTTTTTTTCAGTTGAAATAGTTTAAACTGGAGGAATTCTGGAAATATGATATCATGAAATTTAATACTTCCATACAACAATTCACTCATACAGATTACTAGATTGTAGTAAGACAACTTTAAAATTAAAAGTTTAGCTTGACACTAATCCACTGATTATACTATTTCTAGTACTTTTTGGATCCCCCCCCCCCCCCATGTTTAAAAAAAAATTTACTGTGAGACATTTTTCAATTACTTTTACTTCTATGCAAAGAAAAATTCATCATTCTTTTTTTTTTAAATGACAGTTAATGCTCTACAAAATTTAATGGATCAATGTTTATAGTTTTAACTATCCTCAGAAAATCTTTTTTTGCTATAAGAAATGGTTCTAGATCCCCTCCCCCCTTCGCCTATGTGTGAGAAAAAATGTTATTGTGAGATATTTTTTCAATTACTTTTACTTCTGTGCAAAGAAAAATTTTTCTTTCTTTTTCTTAAAATAACATTTTAGATCCCTTAAAAATTAATGACCAACTTTTTGGTATTATTATTTTAAGTAAATTATCTTTCCTTCACTCATAGAAAAGTAAGATCAAATTAGTATACATGCACACCTTTTATTCCATGAACTTTTTTTTTATTATTTTGAAAACCATTCCTTTATACAGATTTTTTCCTTCTATCTTTAATGACAAGCCTAATCAAATTTTTGTCTCCTCTTATACAGATTTATGTTTTTTTTAATGAGAATTCAAAAGCAAATAAATATGTACTTGGAAACTACTTTTGTTCAGTTTTTTTTTTTTTTTTTTTTTTTTTTTTTTTTTCAGGCTTTAATGCCTCATGCACTGTTGAAGGTCTAAGCAAGTGTGCTTCAAAAAGTGCAATAAATTGAAGAGATTGCTTCAAAATAAAAATGACTTAAAACAAGGTACTGATCTTGATAAAATGAATGCATCAGATGGGAAGGAGTCAAGAAAAATAACTAATTTTCACAAAAGCAGTTCTCAATCTCACTGCCATACTATAAACAACTTACTAAGCATAAACCATACAGCTTGCAGATCAGCTGGCATGAGATGACAGCTGATCCTTTTTATGAGCTAGAAAAACACCCATAAAATTAGGGGGATGACAGGGAAATGTCATTTGTACAAATGCAAGTTTATTAGGAGCATTTAAGATCACAGATTTTTTTTTTTTTCTTTTAAGAATGAAAGGGATCAAGCAGTGAAAATATGAAACACTTAAGAAAATAGAACAATTTTAGGTGGAAAAGAGATTGTTGCAAAGCCTTTTAATTGTAAACAGTTCTTTTCATGATTCCAATCATTTTAAACTCATAATAATAATAAACCAAAGTTAAATCAAACCTTTTATGTTTTATATCATTGGTCCAGAGTTAAATAAACAAAACCAGGTTTTAGTTTGGTACTTCATTAGATGAATGAAACAAGTTCAGAGCTGCAAGTGTCTATCTTTGAATTTGTATTTCAGTCTGCCCTTTGCTGAGTTGCTTAGAGAAATCATTGCTGAACAGATATAGAATTTTACTTGTGTTTTCAACTAGATTGTGTTTTAAAAAATGATTTAGTATGGATGTATCTATATGCAGTGTCGGAAATTTAACTGCAAGGGAATGTCATAAATTGATTTTCACTATAATAATAATAATGCAACTAATGGTGAAGAACCTGCTCTTACTTTTAATTCAAAAAATACACCACAATTTCTTCTAAATATGGATAATTTATACCCTGGATGCTTCATTGCACGTATTTATGACAATCTATGGTATTTTGGAATGGTGTCTGAAGTTGACAAAGACGAAGGAGACCTTCTAGTTAAATTTTTACATATAAGTGGACCTTCCCATTCATTTAACTGGCCTAGTTCTGTTGATATTCGTGGAATTCCATTTCCTCAAGTACTCAGTGTTGTAGAACCACCACATACAACTGGAAGGGCATACACCTTTTCTAATGAATGTATGCTCTCAGTGAAAAGGGAAATGAAAAATAGGCACATGTAGAAGGCAGGAATATGAGCCGGTATTTATAATATTTTAGGTAAATTGCTTAGTTATAAATTACAATTGTATGAAAATTTCCTTTTCATGTTGTCTTAAATTTTCAATAATTTTCAGTATGTGATATACACATACAGTTCATTACGAGATAACCATAAAATAAATACAAAACCACAAAAATTTTAATTACTAAAAAAAGTAAAAACTATTTATTATAGCAAAAAAAAAGATTTTCTGAGGATAATTAAAACTATAAACATTGATCCATTAAATTTTGTAGAGCATTAACTGTCATTTTAAGAAAAATAATGATGAATTTTTCTTTGCACAGAAGTTAAAGTAATTGAAAAATGTCTCACAGTAATTTTTTTTTAAACATGGGGGGGGGGGGGGGATCCAGAAAGTGTTAGAAATAGTATAATCAGTGGATTAGTGTCAAGCTATACTTTTCATTTTAAAGTTGTCTTACAACAATCAAGAAATCTGTATGAGTGAATTGTTGTATGGAAGTATTAAATTTCATGATATCGTATTTCCAGAATTCCTTCAGTTTAAACTATTTCAACTGAAAAAAAATCTTTAAAATTAATTTTTATGAGTTTGAGTTCAATATTCAACATACTTCATGTTTAAATTTTTGTTGTAATTGATGAAAATTCTGTTTTTAAATAGGAGGAAGAGCTTATTTGTCTGATGTTTTACGTTTTTCTCTTCTAGAATAAGAAGGGGGGGGGGGTAGAATCCCTCAAATACCCAAAACAATTTTTGTGGGATAAATTAGCATACATATTCATGATCATGTAAAAAAAAAATTATGATTTTTAAAGATGACCCTCATGCCGAAATTTAAAATTTTGACAAAGCCTTTTTTTGACAAAAAAAATTCAAAATTTTCAATTTTGAAATTTTTTTAAAAAAAATCATATAAACTAAAACTATTGTAGTATTTTTTATTTACATGCTCAAAGTCTTCACATTTTCTGTAAAAAAATTTAAAAAGATTAAACCATTAGTTACCCAGGTACAATTTTTTTTCATAAACAACATCAGCTCAGTTTATGTGTCTCGAAAATGACAAAAAATGTAAAATCGCAAAATTTCAACAGGCTATAAAATCAAATCGCATCGAGATAGAAAGAAAAAAATTTAGGGGGTTGCTTATGACCACAAAGGAAGGAAGTATACCAAGTTTCATCAAAATCCAAGATGGTGGGTGTTAAAATCCCATTTTTGTGGTTGATTTGACGTGGAATGACCCATATATCACGATATGCTTTGGAGATGATAACTTGAAAAATTACTTGAAATTAACATTTTTTACATCATTATGCCATTCAAAAGCTGTTGAGCTTCTACTGCTAAGGGAATTTTCCGGATAATTGGAGATAGCATGAGCCTTGGATTTTCGAGACTCTACTGTATGTTTACAAAGAAGTGGTAGTGGTTACGTTCTTTTATAATTAAATTTGCATTGTGTTTTCCCCTTAAACGCCCCTTCTCCACCAAGAAAAATTTGAAATAACGACCTGAGTCCTAAGTCTTGTGAATAAATTAAACCAAAAAAAATTAACCGACCATTAAAATAGCATATGCATACCCATAATCGACCCAATAACTTTCAGCTTAATTTTTTACACCAGAATGTGGCCACTAAATCTTTAAGCACCATTTATCCCGTTTTAGAAACCCTGAACTCATTTTTTTCTCCTTCCTAGTAATTAAGTTAGATATTTTACATCAACTTCAGTTGCATAACTGAGTTCTTAGCTCATTGGTATTTTTTTCCAAAATTCTGTATGGTAAATTCTTCACCAAGTAATATACTGTCGTCCCTGCTTAATCGAGTAACGGATATACAAATAAAAGATCTTGGAACCGAATATTCCCCGTGCCATAGACGCAATGTTATAGATCCCAGCTTAATCGAATAATATTTCTTGGAACCGACAGTTTTCCTTTAAGCGAGGTCGAAAAGTATCTAAAAGCGGAATTTTACGTCACAGCCGCTCAAAGGGTTAAAACCAATCAAATTCCCAGGCCGGCGACGGGCCCAGTCACACTAGTCAGAAACAAAGGGCCCAGCCGTTAGAGGGGCTCAGTTTGGGAAAGTAGTGGTATAAATTTTATAAGTTGTATGAGCCTTGACTTAGCAAGTGACTGCATACTCAGTGCTCAGCCTAAGTGCAACTCAGTGTTCACTTACTTTTTAACTACTTTTTTTATTAAAAAAACTTAAAATTTATTAATTTAAATCACTTTGTTAACAACACACAAGTAGAAAAGTAGGAACAGTAAAGAAAAAAACCTTTATCCTAAAATTTATGTAATCAGTCATAATTAAGAGAAGTTAAGAATTTATTCTAGCACTCTTACTCACTCCAGGGTCCCCCGTACCTACCACAACTCGTGGTTCAACCGGAATAGGACTCTGAAGAGCGCTCTGTTCTTTTTGAACCAGAACCAAGGGTCGAGCAAACCCTTGGCCTAGCACCCCCAAAGGTATCGTTTCACTTGGAGGACTTTGTGACCACGACATTTTTAACGTCCCCCAGCCACCATTAATCAAGATGAGTGGATCTTTGATCGGCTGGAATCGAACCCGGGTCCCTCCGGTCACGAGTCCGACGCCTTACCGATCGGGCTACCACGGCCCATTTATTCTAGCATTAATTAAGATCTATAGTTAATAAATAATACATTTAACTTTTTTTTCGTTACTAAAGAGATATGAGTGAAAAGAATAATCTTTACCTTCAAGATCATATTTCGAGAAATTAGGTATTGTAGTGGAGGTACCTCTGGAGTCAACAGGAGGTTCATTGTCTTCTTCCATTGTGAATACTTTCTACAAAGAAATAATGGAAAATATGTTATTATGAAATATTTAGATGTTTAGTTTAACCAATTACGTAAAAAAATATCTGCTACAATTGTTCCACATGTTTGAAAACATTTATACAAGACAAATATGTAAAAAAAGCCTTATTTTTTTCTGTTTAAATTTCAGACATTAAAATCAGGGGTCAATTTTAGGAATTGGATGTACAATGTACATAGTTTTTTCTCTACAAAAAAACCTTATTTCTAACTCTGCTCGTAATTAATAGGTGTAAAAAAAATATATTGGAAAGTCAGAATTGGATTTTAAAAAGTCAAAGTTTAACTTAACATAGGGATGAACAACCTGCGGCCCGCCGAATCACGATGTGTGGTACGTGAGTGCATTAAATTTCTTGTGTTGAGAAATTGAAAAAAAATAATGAATTTTTTCTTAGACAGTTCCTTTTTAACTCAGAGTGGTCACTGGTCAAGAAAAAGTAAAAGAAGCGCAGGCCGTAATCAGACCTTAGTTTCGGGGAGGGTTTTACCAAACCTATTTCTCGTGAAATCTATAAAGTCAATAAAATTTGGTTCCGTGTTCTATATTCAATTGATACTTGTTACAATAGATGTTAAAAGAGCATTAACATGAAAAATGTTTAAAAAAAAAAGGCTCATTTTTTCAATGAAGGAAAAAAAAATCTGGACAGATGAGTTTACTCAAATACAGGCATTCGAGGGAGTACTTTTGAAATTTCTATCTTATGGACACTTAAAAGATGTTAAATACAGAGTTTGCACACATTTGAAGAATTTTGGTGTTTTATTTAGTGGTGTTAAAAACTCGAAGGAAAACTTGTATAATTAAGAAATTATGTTTGGAATAACTAAAATAAAAATATAAATGCTACAAAAAAACTTAATTTGTACAATTATTCAATAATGATAATTTCAGTTTTCAAATGCAATTTCAACGTAAATAAGAAAATTAAAATAAAATAGCAACAATATTTTTTTCAGTGAGAAACTATAAAAAGCCAGAGTAATAGTCAAGAAAAATTTCGGAGGGAGTTTGAACCTTAAAAACCCACCCCCTAAATACGGCCTTGAAAAGAAGGTTTTCCATTTTTAATCAATGGACATTAGACCCTTACAACTTACTCTAGGGTCTACTAGAAGTAAGCCCTAGAGTAAGTGGCCCTATTCAGCAAACTTAATAATTGTTATAGTCAAAATCACATGAAAAAAAAATTATAGAAAAAATAATAAGTAAAAAAAAACACTATTTTGAGAAATATTACATTTATTTTCATATTTCATTACTCAAGGACTTTGTTTTCAACTTAAATATTAAGAATCTAACTTGTTTGACGTTGAATGCTGTTCATACGTTGAATGCCTTGCAATTTTGACACATTTTTATGTGTTTTTTGATGTCATGTGTAATGCGTAATTTTAGGGTTTATTTGTACTTTTTCAGCAATCTTTTAGCATCAGGTTTCTGGTTACGATGTTTCTTCTTATTTTCGGAGAAGTGCACCATACAAATCACATTGAGCAAGAATACAAACGTATTTTTCTAGATCAATCCGATTTTTTTTTCTAACTATCATTTTTTAAGTTTTTTACTCACCACGTGGAGAATGATTATTTTTTGATCGAAAAAACATTAAAATTAAATTGTTTAGAGTCATTTTTAATGAAGCTCTTAAAAGAGATGGAGATAGTTGCCTTGCTGACTAGTAATACATGAAAATCAAGTTTCTAACAGGTAGAGCTTTTGGAGTTCTAAAAATCTTTACCTCTCTCCGTGACTAACAAAAATCAAAGAAAATGCAAATATCAAACTGTCAATAACTTTCCAAAAATAAAGATTGTTAAATTAACTTCAGTCTCAGCCATCCAATTTTGTTTATAATTTTTGATTAATCTTTCTCTCATGATTACTTTTTTTTTTACTCAATATTTTGTTTGATATTTATAGAAGCTCTAACTAATGGTAATTTTGTTTTTGCACTGTGGCCTAGTTGCTTTTGCAATTTTGCGAAGAATGCTTTTTGAATCTTTTTTTGTAAGAATTATACATATTGATTTTGTATTGTCAAATAAAATGTTTAATTTCTTTAGTTTTAAGAAGTGATGAAGTTTAACATTATTAAAGCACAAAACTGTAAAAATATTGCATATTTGTCACCCCCTTTTTCAAAATATGCCAAAGCCAAATTTACAGCTTCTGATGGCCAAGCAGCGGTCATAAGAAAGGCTGCTTAGCATCAGAAGCTCAAAACATTTTGTTCACTGGAAAAGGTTTACCTTTTTACTCTGAATAATGAATATGCTATGTTTTGCAATTGCGTGTTTTGATAGTTAATGTTTTTATTCCCCAGGAAGTCATTTAAGAGTGAAAAGACTGAATATTTCACGAAAAAGTATAAAATTGTTTGACATTTATTAACATCAGCAAAGTATTTGTACATGCTGCCAGGCCCATCATTTTTAAAAATCTTTTTGGGGCAAATAATATGTACTGAATGCAAATTATATGACAAAACATTAAAAAAAAAAAAAAAAAAAACAAATGACGATAGCTCAAAGCCTGGAGGATGGGGGATTACCCTTCATAACTCCAGCAAATGATGGAATTGCAAGCGGCCCTCTAGTAGTACTCTTGTTACGTGTGTGGCCCTTCACTGAAAAAGGTTGTGCACCTCTAACTTAACAGATACGTTTCACAACTTACTAAGGTAAGGATTTATGTCCAATTCCTTAGTTAAAATCAATCCTTTTTCATACAGAACATTTGAAAACATGCATTATGGAAAAATTAAAAGATTTTATAAAGATGAAACACTAGTAATTTGAACTAATGATGAAAAAAGACAAAATCAGACCCTATTTTACGAAAACTAGAATATAGAGAAATATTTTTTGTCTAAACTACATGTTTGTAGCAATCTTTAAAAGAAAATGAGTCACAATTCATCACCAAAAAATACAGTTAATTAAAATTGTAAAGAAATACATGTATAAACTGAGCGAAATAATAAGAAGGATTAAGAACAATGAAAGTAACATTTAAATTACTAATCGAAATTCGTTGCTTCACATTTCTGAATATTAGAGAGAAGAATAAATCACCCTCAAGGGAGAGCACTAATCTTTTGGCAATATGAGTAAATAAAATTAACAAAACTCTTTAAAAACAGATCAAGTAATAATATATCACATTGTGCAAGAGGTAAACGAGGTAAACGAAAAAACAATCACAATAACGTAACTAAGTAAGCTGTTGCCATATTTTTTATTAAAAAGTTTTAAACATGTAAGGGCTCTCCTCTTTGTGAAGAAAAATTTCAAATGAAAATCCGTCAACACAAAAGTATGATAAACTGATCCTTTTCAAGGACTATATAGCTCTATTAGACATTTTCTTGGCATGTAACAAAATAAAACAGTTATTTTGAGTTTGAGCAAATGAGTTTGAGTTGTTTCAAAAGCATGCAGAAATATCGCAGGAACCGATTCCAGGGAGTCTGACCGATTTTCATGTGTTACTTGTGGTAATTCTTATCGAACACAGTCTCCATGTGTTTGTTGTTGAGGCTAATTTTTTTTTATCATTAATAATTTCTTTTTGAGTTTCTGTTGGCGCGATAGCACGATAAATGTGCGCTCCGGTGACTATTATGATGAATTAAATACATGTGGACGAGTGGACGAATCTAAAATTAAGATTTATTTACAAATATTATTTTCTATTTTACTGTGCATTCTACATTCCTATATTATGCAGCCACCTGATAGATCAGATGTTTCTGTTGAAACTTGGGAAATGTATGAAATGTTTATAGCATTTCTACAGGTATAATTATTTCTTTTATTTTGCAAAAATACTTGAATAAAGCAGTTACTTGTGAAGTGTGTGTAGTGTTAGTCGAGCCAAATTTGTGCCCTTTAACTTATAGTCAACAACATAACTATTTTAATATCCGGTAGTTAGAAGTAAACTTAATCATGTACATAATACTTTTGTGAGAAATGTGCGACAAATCTGAAAATTTTCAGTACAAATAATCAATTAAGTTTAATATTTAATTTAACTGCTGATTTTTTTCAATTTAAATTGTCTGTTAACACTCTAAAATTATAGGATTTCTTTATGCGCTGTTTAGCTCCATGCCAGCTAAAGCTTCAACTTTTCCTTTTTAAAGAAACAAGTTCAAAAACCATCTATATGTGCAGTCAAATCTCAATAACTCGAATATTCCTTTATCTCCAAGTTTTAGCTGAGTCCCAAGGTGTGGGAGTTTCCTACAACTCAAAGCTTTTAGCCGGTCCCTTGGGACTTTGGGTTATTGAGACTCGACTGAACATAGTACATGTGTAATTATATGAGGATTGTAGACAGGATTCACCAAATTCACTATTTTACTGCTCCCGGCTGCTCCAGTTTTACAATTTTTCTGTGCCCAAGATTACTCCAAAAGCGGGTTTCGTTTGGCACATCTCTGTTATAATGAAAATCAACTTCTGTATATCATACGTCGCTACAAATTATCTTTAACTTTTCTTTGTTGAGTATACTAAAATAGTCGTCATTGAGAATGATCAAGGAAAAAATGTAGATTAACCAATTTAAGAAATTGTATTTGAAAATCCAATTGTTGTATCAAGGGAAAATCACACAATTTTGGGGTAGGGATCTAAGATCTAAAAGTTCTAAAGTCTGGTAACAATTCCTAGCATGTTGGATTTAGGGTCTCATTAACTATCAAACAAAATCATTTAAACAACTTTCATGTACATAATGATTACATATTATTTTCTTGTAATAATAGGAATTTGTATACATATTGTTATTCATAAATGCTAATACTTTTTTCTTCTGTTTTTTTTTTAATCTTTAGGCACCATTATACCATTTGGCTCTTGAAGCTGTGTTATTTATCTTAGTAATTTGGTTACTTTTTCACAAGAGTTACAAGCCTCAAAGAACTGAATTGACAGAAAAAGTAAGTGCTTTATGATTTTATTATTTAATATATATTAGCATTAGAATTATAATTTTTTAAATATTTCAACTATTTTTTATGGACATAGTGTACTTTCCAAAGTGTAATTTCATTTACTTGTAGGAAAAAGATCAACTAATTGCTGAATGGGTACCCGAACCTTTAGTTCCAGAGTCTGATGAAAATCATTATTCTTTAAAGCCAAGAATAGTTTCAGGGTAAAATAAATAATATTTTAGTGAAAAAAATGTAATAAAAAGAATTCATATATTTAATATATTTGTTGAACTTTTCATCTGTCATAAAATGTCTATGAGGCTGCAAGAAGCCAAAAAAAAAAAAATAAATAAAATAAAATAATAATAATAAATAAATAAATAAACGGCAAAGTAAAAGTTTTTTGTAAATATGTTAGGGAAATACTGGAGGTAGGCTTTCAGAGAAAAAATTTTAGAAACCATGCTGCATACACTCCTGCCCTACTTTTGCTACAAAGTAGATAGAAGTTGCAGAGCATTTTTTAACATAGGGACTAGGCGATACTAATGTCGCCTAGTGAAGAAAATTCGTCGCCTAGAAAATGCAAAACAAAGTCACTGGGCGACATTGTAAAATCCAACATTTGGTCACTCCTAGTTTTCGTAAACGGAATTCTTTCTTTCTCTTTTTTTCCCCTTCCTAAAAGCGTCCACCGTTTCTCCTATAGCCTCCAACAAAACCTGTTCCTTTTTTCTGCCCATTGATGTTGATAAACAGAAAGAGGTGAGATGACTCCTTCCCATTAAAAACACGCTTCGGATTCTTTTAGCGTGCAATATGATCTCTAAGAATGAACGCCGCAAAGTTGATCGTGGCCCAAAGCGGTGTTACATCTTTTTAGATTGAATATAATTTCACAAATATTGGGTAAAATGCTCCTTTTTTTTAAAAATATTATTTTAAAAATTAAAAATATTTTTTTTTGTAAAATTTTATAGCTATTTTGGGTCCTCCCCCCCCCCCCCCAGACACATTTAATGACAGACAACCGCCCCGTGTCGCCCAGTGAAAAATCCTTAAAAAATGCTCTGAGAAGTTGTTCATATTATTTGCACTTGTTATTTCCAAACTTGTTTGATACCTATACACCCCTTCACTTCAAGGTGCTTCATATGATTGTACTCTTTTATAATATCAGCCTTTTTTCTTTTTTAAAAATATTTAGTTTTGTTATTACCTTTGGTTCATATTATAACATGTGTTGGTGTTAATGCCATTTAATGCTTTTTCTGTTTTTGGCTGCAATTCAGCTGCAATGCTATCTTGAATTTATGAAGCTAATCATAGCTTTTAATGACATCACTCAACACTCACATAATGTTCGAGTTGAGATGTAATATTGGGGGACTCATTTTTTTACTTGTTAAACTCATATACCTTTGGAAATTCATTTTAGTAAACTAGGGGAGGTCAATAAAATGAATGTTCAAGTGTTGATACATCTAGTTCGGCACAACAACGAAAAAGCTCAGTCCTAACATTTCTGTTAATATTGAGCAATTGATAAGATGCATTATGGATTTAATGCTGCATGCATATAACTTCTAACAATGCATTACGAATTTAGCCTTGCATTCATTTTACTTAGCCTTTATAAAATCTACTTATTAGAGGAAATGGAGCGTCATTGGCTCCCGAATTTTTCAGCACTCAGCAGTTCATTTTGAATGTGCAGTAGCACATTTTGACTTTTTTTTTCTTTAAATTTTGTTTAAAAACTTTTTTTTTTTTTGCATTATACATTTTCAAAGTTTATCTTTTCTACAACTATTATCTTAGTTTACCTAGTTTGTTAAAATAAGCACAATCTATATTGTATTGATGTTTTTGTCAAATTCAAATATTTATTAGCCTTTGTTAAATCTTTGCTTACATTTCCTTATAAGAAAGTTATTTTTTTCTTTCGTATTTACTTAGTGGATATTGATTCATCCAGATTTGAACAAATATGTGAATCAATTATCAACAAAGGCTTGTCTTCTAACTGATTTTCTTAAATCATCTCAGTGTTATTCTCTGCTTGGTTTGAAATTAAATAATTTCCTTTTTTTTTCATTCTAAGAAACTTAAAACCATGTTATTTAATATGTTTTTAATTTATATTTACTGAAATTTTACTTTTCTCTGTAGGAAAGTTGGAAAAGTTGTTATGGTTGATGGCAAAAAGTGCTTGAATGCAGCTACTCATAATTATTTGGGTTTAGTTGAACATCCACAATTAGAAGTAAGTAAAAAAATCAGTAGTAGTTTCATGTTTACTTTTTCAGAGCAAGTTTTGATTACCTATTTTTAATAATTTAAATTGTTCAAAAGTTGAAGTGTGCTTTCTTTTTAAAATAGTTAATGTTTAAAATTTGTTCATGTTCATATAAGCACATAATGGGTAATTCCATGTAAATATCAACCTAGACGTGGTTTTTTCATGTTTCAATACATATATTTTGTGATACATCATTTTAACGATAATTTTTCAAATTTTTAGAATTTAACCTAAGTTTTCATAAAATATTACTCCAAACCCCTGAAAAATGGCTGTAAAGATAACATATGCAGTTACCCAAAACATCGCATATTTTTCTAACTTTTCACATTCATATATAGTTTTAAAAAATGCTAATAATAATGAATTTTTTTTTTTAATTATTGAAGGATGGTTCTTTTGCTTTACAGAAATATATATATTTTTTTGTTTTATGATAAAATTAATATTGCAAAGTTAATGGGTATTCAGTTTGATTTACTTGTTATGCTAGTCATAAAAACATGAATTAATTCAGTCATTCCCTTCTGGGAAAAATATTTTTTATATTTTCCCCTCTGATCTCTTCTTTGGAATGGGTACAGTTAGATTGATAAGATTGTTCATAAATAATTTCCTTTTTTCTGGCTATAGGACTTGTGACTAACATAACATCACTGTGTGTGATTAACATAACATGACTCTTTAAGAAATACTTAAATCTTAAGCAAACAATTTATTTTAGAAACAAATTAATTTATTGAACATCTTATTTTAAAGAAGTTAGTGTGGTCATATATATTGCAGTAATTTATTTTCAAAACAGTTCTTTTAATAGTAAACTTGGAGTTGAAATTTTATGCTGTAATTTGCGACGCAAGTAAGCACTTGGCATATGAAGTCAACATCTTAAAATTTAAATTACTGTATAGCTATATGCAGGATCGCTGTGCAATTAGTTTCTCTATGAACTTATGGAGCTGCTGCTCACTTTAAAAACATATAGGGCCCTAACTGCCTCCAGCATCTACAGGTCATGGGGTTTTATGAAATTAGATCATGGAAAGTGCCCACATGTATAGCAGCACAACGTGTAGAGCAGCGTTTTACATGGGCAAAGTTTGGAAATTATGCAAAGGAATTACTTCAGTAATAAAAAGAAACAAAAATTGAAGATAAACTGCTTATTTTTGAGTGAAAGTGACAAGGCTGAAAAGAAAGAGTTCGACTTGTTGTTTGAAAATAGGAATCCCCATATAGGTTTTTCGGTAATAATGATGTGCTGTAAATATGGAGAAATTTAAAATTTGTTTATTAAAAAATACAGGGGATGATAGCCCAAGAAAATAAATTTTTTTGTTTAAAGAAATTGTGGAAGACAAAGCTGCTGATGATTTTGAAGTAGATTCTCCCGGACTGTTCTGAGATACAAAAACTAAGACAGTGGGTAATTTTATTATGGTGGTATTTACCTCTTGTAAGTCGAAAAAGAAATATGGTAGGCAGGTTTTAAGCATGAATGAAAATGATTATGAAGTTCTCTTCGTGAGAAAATGCTCTGAGGCAACCTTTGTGTTTCCCACAAATGAGAACAAACTTTGGATTTAAGGAACTCAAATTTCGAGAGTTTTGTCGCAAACATCTGTAAATTCCCGCAGACATTATTACTTTAAATACAAAATTGAACTGGAAATTTTGTTTATAGGTAAACATGTGTGTTAATATTCAATAAAATCTTGTTTGCATTCTAATATTTGTATTAATATTCCCTGTAATACACTTAAAGTGAAGTGTGTAATCGCATGTTATGTTAGTCACAGGCAAGTTTTATTAAAATACTACTTTTTGTAATATTATTTAAAATATATGTCAAATTTACAATTATTAATGTGAAAGTAACCTTTCACATAGATACCTACTATCAGGGAAAAAATAATAAGTTTGTGATTTAGTTTAAGAGAATTGTGTTGATGAATTTAATACAAAATTTTGAGGGTTGCAAATCTGTCATGTTAGTCACGTTGATCAAAATGTTCCCTAACTGTCAAAAATTATAAGTAAAATTATTATTTTTGTATATTAACTTAAACAACTCATCTATGCGGAGAAGAATAGCACCTTGTTTTAGGTGTTGTGACAAAAATAAGGCTCGCACCTAGAAAGTAAAATAAAAAAATTATTCTAACTGTTATGTTAGTCACAATGGAATTGCCCTAATGCTTTTTGCAATATTTTGTTCTTAAAGAAGTTCTAAGATTTGGAATATGTTAACATGATGGTATTGCACTTGTGCAGAATAGTTGAAAAAAGTCATATTTATACTGAATAACTGAACAAAATGATAATAAATATATGCTATAGAACTTTAAAAAAAAAAGAGATATGATACTCTTTCTACTAAATAAAGTTGAAATTGTGCTGTGAATTAAAACAAAATGTACAAAGAATTTCCAATGACCAATGAAAGGTTTCCAAGAAAAATTTAATTTTAGTCAAAAACCTGTAAAAAATTCTTTTCAACCACACAAATATGTTTTCTGTTTTCATTAAACATTTTCATTTAATAAACATACTCCTTAATATTTCCCAATAAATGCATCACTTTCTGAATGTTTTTTTGCTCTTTAAATTAACAGAAGAAGCTGCTTTTAAATAGTCTTGATGCACTAAAAATGCAGAGTACGTTTGTAATTTTTAGTGCTTTTTTACATTTCTTGTATTTTATATTTTTTCAAAAGCACCCTTTCTAATTCAGAAATATACTTTCACATTTGTTACTTATAATATGTGAAACCTAAAGAAAAATATTTTTGTACTAATTCATAAAAATGTTCTTTTATTGTTAGGATGCAGCATTAAAGTGTTTACGAAAGTATGGAGTAGGCTCATGTGGTCCTCGTGGGTTTTATGGAACTGTTGGTAAGCCGTCCCGTACAACATACACATATATATACATATATATATATATATATATATATATATATATATATATATATATATATATATATATATGTTCACCCTATTTGTGCTTTTTAATAATTGAGACAAAACCCCTGCTTTTAGTTGTTAGGTTTACGCTCTTGTACATTACCAACCACTTTAGCATTTGGTGCTTATACTACAGCGCAAGTCTGTATTATGTATTGTTAGAGCTTGAACATTCTATATTTAGTTTATAGCTTTTAAAATTTTGGTCTTTTGACCGTAGGAGAAAACTTCCACAGCTGATGAGTCTGGTTTTGTCACTTTTTTATTTGTGTTTTTCTTATTATTCATACTTTCGGTAATCTGCTAGCACTTTTTTTCAACTTTCTTTATAGATGTGTGTATGTATCAGGATAAAATTTGTGTCATTATGGCTTTCTGGTGCGTCTTTTGCAGAAAAATTAATTACCCTTTTACGTGAAAGTGGTCTTAATAACTTGTGATTTAATTATTTCTCATTGGTTTTCTGTACTAGAAAGTTTAAAACTTACCCTAATATGTATGTGCTTTTACATTTATGATTGCACTGGTTAATCCAAACTACCAGTTTGGATTTCAATCTTGTTTGGATTACCAGAAACCTAATGAAAATACAAAGGCAT
>JAXGGA010021179.1:0-17023 GCA_038373865.1 Uloborus plumipes | reverse complement strand
TTGTATTTAGTTCAAATTATACTGAAAAACAACCAAAGCAAGACCATTTTTATGTAAAAATATTAATTTTTCAATGAGGAAGTGGAGGGAGTGACAATTTCCACCTTCTCATTTTTCCAAATGACGGGCCTGATATGTCTTTATATTACTTACATTTTATTTTTATGTGTGTTTTTATGTGTTATTTTTATGTGTGCATATAATAGCAAATTATGTTTCAAGCATATTGTATTATACATATATATATATATATATAGTGTGTAAAAGTATGCAGTATTTTTGTATGTGTAACTTATGCTCAATATGTTTGAAAGGTCTGTGAAATTTCCTTTCCAGTAAGATTAATCCAATAATGAAATATTTTTATGCTGATTGCAAAATTCAAAAGAATGCATGGGACAAGATACGCACTTTCAATTAAAAATGCAATTTTATGTATCACCACTTAAAATTTCTGCAAGTATAGATTAATAATGTTTAAAAGAAAAACAATATTCATATTTCTTACCTTGTTGACTTACGACAGTATTCCCTTTGACGGTGACGACAGATTGTTCCCCTTTATTTTGGTCTGTTGACACAACAGATGCGCCATCAGGTCCTAAATCAAACGTCAGCACTGTCTCCTGGCCACTAGGTTTTATGACTTGGGAAAGTCGGCCATTGAGGTCGTAAACGTAGAAGAATGATCGTCCAGCTGCATCGGATCTACTTGTTAAAAGACCATTACTGTCATAATCGAATACAGTCTCCATGTTATCAGGATCGACAAAGACTTCCAGAGTGACTTGTTTACCCATTTGTACACGACATTTTTGACCACGGGCCGTTTCTACCGTATGTAAACTATTTCCTTGATCTCTTAGGAAAGCCACTTTGTTCCCAGATGCATCTGTGACAGCGCTAAGTTTGCCAAAACTTGTGTTTACATTGTAGTGAAAATTGTATACGGTTTTTCCAGTAAGCACATTTTTAGTTGTAGTATGCTGCCCATATTTATTAAATACATAAATCTCATGATGTTCTGGAAACGATATCTGGAACTCATTGTTTGCATCTTGTGCAGGTAGGTAGGGGATGGCGGATAATATCTTCAACGTTCCTTGGTCTGCGATGTGTACAACACCATCTCCAGTAACTGTGATGGACGTTACTGACAAAAGCCTGGTATCAACTGCTAATTGTCCTTCTTCTTTGGTTGAACAACTGCAGTTTTGCCACTCGCAATCACATAATCCTTCTCTTCCAGCAAAATGAAGCAATTCACCATCTGGTGTCAACATGCGAACGCGGTGAACATTTTTTGCATCAACTTCTGCCAAGTACATCGTACCCGTTGGACTGAAAGTGAAACCAATCAAGGACCACAGCATATTTCCGCCAGAAATTCTTGTCCTTAGCTGACTTTGCTGGGGCCTGCAGTACACTGGATGTCCAGCAATAACCATCACTCTTCGGTCCTGAGTAAGTTTAAGTACCATGTGATCATCTATGAAATACAGTGAGTTGTCCAGAGGATTAATAGCTAGGTCAGTTGGCCACCTTAGCTTCGCCTAAAAAATATAAACATAAAATATACAATAGCATTATATGTTCATTTTTCTATGATTTAGTAAAATTTTATTTTAGTTAGTTTAGAAAATGGAGGATACCTCTTCGAGTTTTAAAGTACCCGAGCAGGGAATAGGGCGCCATTGACGCTTGTGATGATGATCTCCGATTAAAGTGTGTATAATACCTCTGCTATCCACCATTCTAATATTAGATCCATCAGCAAAATAGAGTGTGTTATCCACTGCGACAGCCATGCCTGGAAAATATGGTATAGTAAGTATCTTAATGAGCGATGAGAGGGGGGATAGCGAGAGCTAGAGAAAGAGGTATATAGAGAGAAAGATATATTGTAAAAATATGTTCGGCCAGTGGTGACCTACAATTTTTACTGAATTTCCGCATATAATATTAAAGCTATTCTCGTGAACTAGGACAAAAATGCAATTTTTAAGTGTAAATAATGTTCTTAGTAACAAGAGAGAAATGCACAAACAATTTTTATTTCTGCTTGATGCGTATTGGATTAATTGCGTATGTTTCCCATAAATTAGTTTGTGAGTAGTCACCAACAAATTTTTGACACTGTGATTAATACTGGTTTTCCAACTGTAACTGAACAAAACAACAGAATATACGGAACAGCTTCGTTGACCGCAATGCTGCCCGAAGTCCATACATTTGCACCACTGTGTTAGGCCTAATAAGGGTTTCGGAAAAGGGCAGAAGAAAAAGACACCAATTGAAATATTTTATTTGGATGTGAAACTTCACTAAGCAAAACACATTGCTTCCCAGAAAAGTTATAAATAGATGATACATATTAATAAAAATTGATGAAAATGAAAAGTGGTGCTGCAGATGAAAAATAATATTTTTGAACTAGAAAATGAATAATGAAAAAAAAAAAAAGAGTAACGCAATAAACTAGAGCTCATTCAATTGTAGAGGGTGTGAAGGGTTCACAAAATTTAATTTTTTTGGACAGCCAACCGTAAGGATTAATTACTAACCCGTTGTTAAACTGACTGCATCAAACTAGAGAATCGCTATATGACAAACACAGAATGGGATGAAAAATTATGAAAGCAATCTTAAAAATGCAAAAAACAAGGAAAAAAAAAAAAAAAAACACAGCATAAATTTTATACAAACCACTTTTTACGATTAATATAAAAAATCAGCATTTAAAAGTGATTAATCTCAGTAAGAGAGCCGTACCTAAGGGGTGGGTTTTGGGGGGTTAAACCCCTCCCATTGAGAAAATAATAATAAGCCAAAGGAAGAAAATGCACGTTTAGCGTAAATTAGCTTTAATATAAAATTTTGTGTGAAACGCTTTATTTCTTTAAAACATTTTTAAAGTTAATTTTGAAAAAAAAACTAAGTTGAGTTGCTGAGAAATAGACTGAATGAACATTTTAAAAATTAAAAAGATTTTAAATTAGTTTTACATTCTAAAGTTTTAAAACGTATTACAAATTTATCAGAGCTACTAACAATTTTGGAAAATATTTCTCAGTTTCTATTATAATATCGTTCTCATTTCATACCTTTTAATATTCAGTATTTTTGCCATCTATAGTTGGGCAAAATAAAAGTGAAAAACTGCTATTATGTTTTCTATTAATTTGTTTACATCACTATTCTATTTTAATAAATCAAAACAATGATCGTTACTTTATGGCCTCGAAATCTACCGAACTCTAGAATCCGCACAACCTCTGGCGTCAAGTTGCGTGAATTTTCGACTTCATCCTATTGCAGTCACTAGCGCATAAAAAATTTCTCTTCTGAGGGAAAGGGTATCATAAAAATAATTACATGTAAATTTTACCAATCCCAGTATGATATTTTATATAAACCTTTGTATATAAAATACAATATTGGATTGGTAATACTATATAAAATTAAGGCTTCGGACGAGGGGGAAATGTTGGGACCCCCACCCCCCGCAATGCCCCAAACTGAAACACTTGTATGATATGTTTACCTAAAAATGCAAATAAGGATGAAAAAGCATGAAAACCCCACCCTTTACGAAATCCTGGGCACGGGCCTGCTCAGTAACTAACTAAAAACACAAATATGTAACACGTATGCAAGCGGTTAATATAACTTATTATAACTTCTACTTTTTCTGCTTTTGCATAATACATGAAGAGCATCGTCATTAGTCTAAACGACAAATTCAAAACGCTATCTCTCTCTATAAACTTATAAAGGTACCGTAAAATGGGGTTAATCGGAACACTTTTCAGCTTTGATTGTAAAAAAAGCAGTTAAAAGATTTTTTTTTAATTTGATTTTTTGGGTAAAAACTTCGGTCTTGCTTTACTTTTGATATTCCAAGCAAAGACAAAAGATTTTGAGCAATTATTATTAAAATATATAGCAAATTATGGGTGTTCCGAATCACCCCGCTGATAGGGGTCAATCGGAACACTTGTTAAAATTTTTATTTTTTTCAATTTAATCTGTAATAGGTCTCACAAACATGAGTAATATTGATGGGGGAGAATAAGAACAGATAATTACTGTCAAATGAATGTATAATTCCAGTACCAGTAAACGTTTATAATTTGTGAAAATTCAAAATAATTTTGAACTTATGAAAAATGAAAAGTAATTTTAAGAAAAGCTTTTAAATTGAAATGCAAAGATTTAACATGAATGGAAGCCACTCATGTCGTCCACAAATATGTACTTGTCCTTCAAACTAGCAATTGTGACTTGGCTTAAGTTTTTTCATAACATCTCCTGGGATGAACTCTGCCTTTTCTTTAGTTTTTTGAAATTTCTGGGTTTCGGAGATTGTCCTGAAAGATTTTTTCGCTTTTTCATCATTGTCTGTGTGCTGGACGTTTACTACATAAAGTCTATGTGACTTACTCCCTTTTATTTTAAGTAAAAAAAAGTCTCCTGGAGAAAAAATCTTTTGAAATCTGTAACTTTTGTCATTCTAAGACCTAGTTGCTCACGAGAAGGGATAAACAGTAATAAATCCTTGTCCCTGTCTTGATTAGAAGAATTGGGGTTAGAATCTTGATTTTTCAAACAATTTCCTTCAAATAAGTTTGAATTGGAACAACAGAACTAAGTGTTCCGATTCACCCCACAAATTTTTTTCCCATGGCATTTTTCAGAATTCTTCACTTTTATGACACAATTTATAAAAAATGTAAATTCTAATGTGGTATTCTGTTGTTCAGATACATGTATAATTGAAACATACCACTCATAGTTTTTAAATATAAGAAGGTTTGTTCTTGCATATGAAGTTTTGCAGTCTATGAAAATGTGATGTTTTCTAGCATTCAACGTGCAGCCCTCTTTAGAAGCCAGTAGCGTTGCCAGATTGACAAAAGTATTTTTTTCCTACTTCCTATGATCTTACCTTTCTAAAAAAAATTCATGGCGAAAAATACCCAATAGTATATTTATGAAGAATTTCTTTGTACGGTTGGGAAGTTTTGTTCCGATTGACCCCGCTGTTCCTATACACCCCATTTTACGGTAATCATTATAATAATTAGGATTAAATCTTTTCTATTTTTGGGCAATAAATTTTTACATACTCTGATGTTGATATAAAAGCCAATTAATATTTATTTAATTCAGTTTGAGAAATATTTGAAATGAAAAATAAAAACCTTGTATTAAACCAGAAACAAAGATTATTCTAATAATTTAAGCATGTTGAAACAGCAAGCTTTTTCAAGATTTTTCTAGTTGTAAAGTATGTAGAGTTTTTTTTTAACTTTGAGCACTGCCATGTTAAGCAGTCAAATAGTGTTTTCATACAGAAAAGAGAGCAGTCAATTTTTGTAAAAATTTAAAAGCACAAAATGAATATTAAAAATATTAAAAAAAAATTAATTTTCTAGACGTTTTAGCTTTTAATAAGTACTAAATAATTTGACTACCAATAAATGCTACCACTCTAGAATCAGCAATGACCCATGTAAATATTAACTCAATCGAAGAATAAAAAGGAATTGTATCACGGAACGAGCACCAAATACAGTTTATCTACCTCTGAAAGATTCTTTTCTACCATAGAAAGAAAAACAACCTGACATCGAGAAATATCTCAAGGTAAACGTCGTGTCAGAAAGATAATTTTAATCCCGAGAGAAAATTCGAGGAATATTCAGACATTAGAACGACTTCCTCGCAGTTTCTAGTCAACTAAATTGAGCTTGAACCCTGAGGGCATAAGCACTTTCAGTTTTGAGCATCAATCACTTGTCTTGGAAAAATATTACCACGGTCGCATAACTGTTTAATGCTGTTTGTGCAGTCATGTTAAATCCGTTGTTACGGTTGTATCGCACTCCATGTTTGGACACAGACATGTAAGAGTGAGGAAGTATGATGTAATGATTTTTCCACCTACAGTTTATTTTCTGGCATCTAAAGATGTTTTGTTTAATAGTGCGATTTTTAAGTAGTTTCTTTTTTTTTTTCAATAAAACTATTCAGACACGAGAACGACTTTCTTGCAGTTTCTAGTCGGCTAAATTGAGCTTGAACCCTGAGGGCATAAGCACATTCAGTTTTGAGTATCAATTACTTGTCTCGAAAAATATTACCACGGTCGCATAACTGTTTAATGCTGTTTGTGCAGTCATGTTAAATCCATTAACATGGTCGTATCGCACTCCATGTTTAGACACAGACAAGTAAGAGTGAGTTAGTATGATATAATATTAATTTTTCCACCTACAGTTTATTTTCTGTCATTAAAGATATTGTGTTTAATCGCGAGAAATTTAAGCAGTTTCATTTTTGTTCAATAAAAGTATTCAGAAATTGAAATGACTTCCTAGCAGTTTCTAGTTAACTAAATCGAGCCTGAACCCTGAGGGCATAATCACTTTCAGTTTTGAGTATCAATCACTTGTCTTGGAAAAATATTACCACGGCCGCATAACTATTTAATGTTGTTTATGCAGTCATGTTAAATCCGTTGACATGATTGTATCGTACTCCATATTTGGACACGGACAGAATTTGTAAAAGGAGGTATTATGACGTAACCTTTCTACCCAAACTTAATTTTCCTTCATTTAAATTCATTGTATTTAATAACAATAAATATAGAGTGTTCTTTTCCTTAATAAAACTTCTTGTAAAATGAATATCACAGTTGAGATAAGAATTTACATTTCAAACATCAAATTTTGCGATATTGCATTTCTTTTTACTACTATTATACGGGTTTTAAAAGCACTAATACGCAACTACTTTTAAACGTAGTACTTTTAAGTGTAGCCCATAAAAATACAGATGTTTCCAAACAGCTCTTTTTTCCCATAAAATATTTTATTTATACTATTGTACTAAAGCTACTTGTATTTCTTTTAAAGTCCGTGACAGCATCAGCTATCAATTACTCATTTCCCTGTTAACCCTGCTGCTGTGTTCGTCCCGAACATACGTATACTGTGTTCGGGTCCAAATGGACCCAACATATGTAATTTATTCCCTAACACCGCTTTTTTTATATTTTTTCAAGTTTAATTGTTATATTTGATTTTATTAGAAACTTCCAAACATAAATCACTCTATTTTTGTAGTTTATTTTACATATTTAATCCGAGAAAACACATAAATAAAATTTAAATATTATAGCAATTCCAGTTTTCGTACTAAAGAAAACTGACAAAATTATGTAAGCTGTCACTTTAAGAAATTTACTAGAAATTTTTAAGCTTAAAAAGAAGTGTTAAAAATGGAAATACGAACAGTACAACATTTGTATGAGATGTACAGATTTATGTACAGAATCATATGCGCGGGGGAAGCGGCGGAGAGAGGGGGTAAAAGGGAATTCCCCTCAGATAGGCATAATTGCAGAGTTTGCAGTTCTATGAAAGTTAACCTTGAAACATTTTCACTGGTACTGATTTCAATTCATAGAAAGGAAGAAATGGTATTCAGAAAGAAAAAAAAAGAAGAAAAAAAATGGATGAAAGAAAAACAGAAGATAACCATTAAAAAATACTTAAAAAACGTACAAAAACAATGAACAAATGTTTTATTTATTGTTTCATAAATTATGCATAAAATAAACAAGCATAAAATGATTTTGTTTCTCTGATACATGCTTTTTAATCATATGGGTCCAAAAGGACCCGAACACAGTATTAGTAAACTTTTTTTTGACAAGTAGGGTTATGCTTCAATCAAAACAAAAAAAAAAATATGTGTGTAATATAACATGAAAATGAACACATTCATGAAGTTACAACGTTATACCAACGTTACTCGAAAATTTATAAGCAAATGAAATCTGTTTTGGGTCAAAAAGGACCCGAACACAGTAGCATCGTTAATGTTGCTTTGATTGTAAACAATTACAAAAGACATCATACACAATTACTTCGATGAGTATTTAAATATAGTACAACCTCGTTCATCCGAAATTCTTTTTACCAAAACTTCGTATAACCAATTTTTTATAGTTAATTGGAAAAAACTGAAACTCATTTTTCATTAAAACTTGCGTCGACCGTAGAAGAAGACACTCCACACGAAAATAAATGTAAAAAATGCCGCACCAGCGTTTCAAATGAAATTTTTCGATAAGCATTGCTTTTACGCTGTATTTAAAAATATAATTTGTTTTCAGCCGCTAAGTTTCTGTTCAGTTAAAGCTTTTCTTTTAACCCTTTATATCCCAATTATGTCCCAAATTAATTTAGCAATGAATTTTTAAATATTTGTTTGGGTTTTTTAGTTGCAAATACATCAAACAGCATATATAACGAATAAAAAAAGTTTCGCAATCAGTAGGATCTAAGGCCCCCTACGTCTTAGGGCCCCTAAGAAAATTGTTTCTAGTCGCAGGTACCATCTGTCTACCTCTCAGCAAAGTACAAGGAGTGGTACTTTCAAGTACCACCATGATTCCAGCCATTTTGGATTCAAAATACTAAATTAATCTAAGCGGGACTTCTAAGTTCCGTCGGGGCATAAAGGGTTGAACCTATTTTTCTTTAGTGAAGCTAAAATTTCTACTGCGCTGAATATCTAACACTCATTCATGGTTAGAAACAGTTCACTTTGTGCGTAAATAAGTAAAAACCAAAAAGCAACGTCTAAACTAAAAGCACAAATAAGTCAAGTTAAAAATCGGCAAACATGTTTCTAAGGCATAAAGCCTCCTTCTTCAGTGCCAAGCTTGTGCTTTTAGACGTTGCTTTTTGGTTTTTACTCATTCATGGCTTTTATAAGCACGCATTTCCCCTTTCCATATCGTTTGCCACAGGCCAAAAATGGAGCGAAGCAACAGATCCGAGCTCAAGCGAGCCCCGCACATTCCTTTAACACTTTGGCGCATTTCTAAATCTTAATTACAATCAAAATATCCTCGTGGCAGCCGAGCAATGGGGTCATTTACGTCAGGCGCGATGATCCTATTTTTCTAACCTCCCACTCCTTGCGCCGACCCCTATGCTTCCCCCGGGGACGCTCGAGCGGCGAAATGTTCTAAGACCCCGAGGCGAAATTAATCATTGGTGGCCAAGTCAGGAAGAAGTTTTAATTAATTTACGCAACTTTATTATAACAGCTGGTTATATATTTATGGATGTTATAACCCTTCCTCGGAAATGTTAGAACAAGGGCGTAAACTTTTGCCGGAAATATTCGTGAGGGAGAGAGTAGTTAATGTGACTGCAAGTATTTCGTGGAACGAAAACATTGAAGGGAATTTTGAACTCTATTTCCTAGAAGTAACACAAAAATTGAGTAAGGATACAGTGAGACTCATTGTTTACTTTACGTCGATTCTTCAAAAGGAATGATTTATGTGTGTATATACGTGTCAGGGTTCGAAGGTTAGACATAAAAGTTATGCACATTTGCAACTACTTTTTAGGCGTTGCTCTCAAAATTTTCTGCTCAGGGGTAATTTTTAACTAGCTCAAACAACTTAAGAACAGCTGCCAACTGCTAATTATTACAATAGTTATGTTTTTGTAAAGAAATTTCTCAAAACATCGTAACCTTACTGACAAAATAATAGATAAGTAAGGGAACACTTATTGGAAACAGTTGCTATTGTAAACTTTTGAGAAGTTAGCAATGTTATTTTAGTGTACGCATATGTATAGACGTATATTTTCATCATCCTTCAGCGAAATAACTTACGGAATTGATCTTAAATATTTTCATTAGTACTGCATATCCATTAAAAATAATAACGAAGTATTGCAATATAAACTTTGAGGTGGGATACAAGTCAGAATTTCAAAACTAAAGAAAGTAAATGTAGACGTAAACACAAAAAATACTGACAGGGTGTATAATAATTATGATTGTCAACTTACAGTTTTATAAAAACCTAGACGTAAAAAAAGGATTATCGGTTGGAAAAAAAACAGTCGTCAAAATCTAACTTCAAATGCAAAATATGATGAATGACCCTTCATATAGAACGCTCGTGTAGGTGCATATTTTTATCCATATAAATATACTATTATGCATATAAATATACTATTCAATTTCATGCAGACATTGTTATATTCGTGTCTGGTCTTTGTGTTAGCATGAATCATTATAAAACATTAAATAGATTGGCGATTTTGCATACATAATAGATTTACAAACATTGTGTTGAGCAAAGATTTGGCTGAAGGCAGGATTGACATTGCCCTTTTGCAGGAACCTTGGGTTAACCGAGGGAAAATCCTGGGCCTCGGCAATTGCGGGAACCTCTTCTTTGACCGCTCCTGTAACAGACCGAGAGCATGTTTGATCGTTAACAAGCGACTAAACGCTCTCTGCCTCGCTGACTTTCTCGATGGTGACAATGTCGCCGTCAGAGTCTATAGTGAAAATGGTGAATCAGCATGCTTCATGTCTGCCTATTTACCTTATGAGGAGAAAATTCCTTTAGCAACTTCAGCCAGGAATTTTGTTGACTACTGCGCGGAAGCCAAGCTGAAGTTTATTGTTGGATGCGATGCTAACGCACACCATGTTGTGTGGGGAAGTAGTGATTGCAACAAAAGAGGTGAGGATTTAATAGAATATATTCTATGCAACAACTTACATATCCTCAACAGAGGTAATAAACCAACTTTTATTACCCGTAATAGATGCGAAGTCATTGATTTAACTTTCTGCAATGACAGAGCTTTCAACTGTGTAAACGATTGGCATGTGTCGGAGCGGATTACCCTCTCTGACCACAGACTAATCTTTATGACTCTTTCAGGCCCTGTGTTGAGCAGTCTGCGGGAGAAAAGGAATCCCAGACGCACTTCCTGGGACTCCTATAAAGAGGATCTAAAACTCCTCCTATCAGGTAAGAAATTCAAACTTACGAATCTTCTTGACCTGGAGTTAGCTGTTGATTCACTTCAACACTCTATTCTCCAGGCTTTCCATCAAAACTGCACTGCTGTGTCCACTAGTTTACCAAGACGAGTCGCTTGGTGGTCTAAAAATCTTAGTGGTCTACGCAAACTTTGCAGAAGGCTCTTTAACAAAGCCAAAAAAACTGGTGATTGGCCCGCCTATAAGGAGGCCCTCACCAAGTACAACAAGGCTGTAAGAACAAGTAAACAAGATGCGTGGACTAAATTCTGCAGCCTATTAGATAGCGTTTCTCGTGTGGCCAAGCTCACGAAAATACTTTCCAAAGACAGGACTTGTCAACTCGGAGCAATCGAAAAGAATGATGGCTCCTATACCAAAGATGGTAGTAGCACCCTGGCAGAGATGTTCAAGGTGCACTTCCCTAACTCCATAGCCAGAGATGAGGGACACCATCCGGTTATCCCTCTTCTTTCCTTACGTAGCAATAAGGAAAAATGGAAAACTGCTGGTGATATTGTTACCCCTGACAGAATTGCATGGGCCATCAATTCACACAAGCCTTATAAATCTGCAGGACCGGATGACATTGTACCAGTTCTCCTGCAAAAAGGTGTTGACATCATCACTCCACATCTGTGTAGGATCTATAGATCCTGCCTTGTGTTCGGTTACGTTCCCTGTGCTTGGAGAACCTCTAAGGTGGTCTTCATTCCAAAGCCAGGCAAGCCAAACTATCACGAGGCTAAAGCCTTCAGACCTATCAGCCTTACTTCTTTTCTCCTTAAAACCCTGGAGAAACTGATCGATAGGTACATCAGGGATGGCATCCTAAAAACAACTCCTCTTTCTAGGTGCCAGCATGCTTACCAACCCGGTAAGTCGACCGAAACAGCACTGTACGATCTAACAACAGCTCTGGACAGTGCAGTTAATGGAAAGGAATTGGCTCTTGCTGTTTTCCTTGATATTGAAGGAGCCTTTGATAAAGTCTCTACCGAGACTATTTGCAATTCCCTCATTCGGAAGGGAATAAACCCCATGGTCTGTACCTGGATTAATAGTCTTCTTACCACCCGCATGACAAAAGCAAGCCTGCTGGGTGATTCCCTTTTAGTGGAAAACTGCCAAGGATGTCCACAAGGGGGTGTACTTTCCCCCTTCTGTGGAGCCTGGTTGTGGATGAACTTCTGGAAAGACTTCGTCAAAAGGGTCTGCACTGTATAGGCTATGCAGATGACATAACTCTGGTTATAAGGGGCAAGTTCTATGATACGGTCTGCAACCTTATGAGAACAGCCCTTAAGTCAATTGAAAGCTGGTGCAGTGAGGTGGGCCTCACTGTGAATCCTAGCAAGACGCACTTGGTTCTCTTCACTAGAAAACGGCTGAAGGATCTTTGCAAGATTGAGTTCTTTAACTCTCCCCTTGACTATTCCAATGAAGTCAAGTACTTGGGTGTGATTTTTGACAGTACTTTAAACTGGAATTCGCACCTCAAGCTTGTTATTGACAAGGCCAAAAGGATCTTTTGGTCCTGCAGGCGCGCCATAGGCAGTAATTGGGGGTTTTCACCAAAAATTGCCCATTGGGTCTACACCAGGGTTATTGTACCCACAATAACCTATGGGGCCATTGCCTGGTGGGGTAAGACCCGTAATGTAACTACTGAGAGCAGTCTTACCACCCTACAAAGGATGGCTACCATTGCAATTACTAGTGCAATGAGAACTACTCCCTCTCAAAGCCTAGAACTTCTTATAGGTTTACTTCCACTTCACAAACAAGTGGAACTGGAAGCGATTACCTGTTCATATCGCTTGAACCTCCTGGGTCTCTGGAAGACCCCTCGCAACTCGTCTCTATATGATAAACTTTGTATAGAGGCCGTCAAGCATCCCTACTTTTTGATGCCAAGCGACTGGTTGTTAAAACATATTAGTTTCAATGCTAATTATAACATTGTGTTTCCTTCCAGAGAACAATGGAAGGATGTTCCGAAGCTTGTCGGTAATGCCAATGAAATTTGGTTCACTGACGGCTCTAAGACCTCTTCCGGTACTGGCTCTGGTGCTTTTTGCAGCAGCAGCAAAACAAAGCTTTACTTTTCGCTTGGGAAGCTTGCTACGGTTTACCAGGCTGAAGTTCTTGCTATCCTGGCATGTGTAACCAATTGCCTTGAACGCGACTTAACTGGTAAGGTTTTAAAAATCTTCTCTGATAGTCAAGCCGCCTTAAAAGCCCTCAATAGCTACTGCTTTACTACCAAGTCAGTTTGGGAATGCCACAATGCACTGGCAAGGCTCGCCAGCAAGAATAAGGTTACACTCTACTGGGTCCCTGGCCACCGCAACATTGATGGAAATGAAGCTGCTGATCAGCTTGCCAAACTGGGCTCCAACATGCCTTTCGTAGGTCCTGAACCTGCTATTGGGTTGCCCTATAACAAAGTCAGGAATACTATAAGAAACCTGCTTATGAATGACTCATATGCCAGGTGGCTTCAGTCTGACTCACAGAGGCAAGCTAAAGCTCTCAACCAACGTCAACCCTGGCTGAGGTCCAGGGAGCTACTTAGTTTGAGCAGAAAAGAGATTAAGATGTCTATTGGACTTCTCACTGGACACTGTACTCTCAATAGACACCTAAACCTGTTGGGTATCATTGATGACCCAGCTTGTAGAGGCTGCCTTGAGGCAGATGAAAGTTCTGGTCATGTTCTGTGTGAATGTGATTTTTATTCTGCTTACAGGTTTGAACATTTGGGGTACCATTGTTTAGATCCCTATGAACTGTCTAGCATTCCTGTTAGACATCTGCTTAAGTTCATTTCAGCTACTGGGCTCTTGTAGGGTTCTACTGGGGATAGTACAATAGACCTTTGGTCGCAGTGCTTGCGCTGCCTTGGGAGCGCCCCCTTTTCACTTCATTCATTCATTACAAACATTGTACTATCTTAAAACCATGCTAATATTCTGCTTACATTTCATACATTTTGGGTATTGTGTTTTCCCGCATCAGTTTTCATAAAATTACGCCATATGGTAATATTCCTTACTTCCTGAGCTCTTTAAAATCGTGAACTTAAAGAGTACTTCCTATATTTAAGATTTCAACTGATGTTATACATACTAGTTGCTAAATAAGTTTTCGTTTAGCATATCTTGTATATCCCCTTAGTAGTTTCACCATACGTTTAGGAAGTTGAAATTATTTATCGTAACAGCTTCAATCATGCATTTCAAACTTTCATTTAAGTAATGAAAATTTTAGAGCAGGTTCAGATTTTAAAAAAGGTAGGGTGAGTTCTGGTAAGTGCGTCCACGGGGTAAGTGCGTCCACTGGGAATTATATGAATACTGGTCTAAAATGGCTTCTGCAACACATCGACTATGTTAGATAACTGTCTAATGATAATTTCAATAGGTAGAATTCAGGCCTGGATTCAATAGATGAAACACAATCAGAGACGACTTAAATGTCTTCAAAAAAACTCTAAAGTAAAGATTGAGAAGGTTTTGTTTCAGTTTCTCTTGTAGTCATACCAAGCAATTGAAGTCAAGAAATGCAAGTTGTTTCTTTTGAGTAATAGCTACTAATAACGTACATGGGGTATTTTGATCAAATACTCTAAGTAAAATTTTTTTATATGACGGTACGCACTTTCCCTTTCTTTAAAGTAAGGTGGGGGTAAGTGCGTACCATTTTGATGGGGCAAGTGCGTACCACTATCATGAGGCATATGCGTACTATTATTTGGAGCAAGTGCGTACCATTATGATGAGGCAAGTTTGTACCATTACGTGGAAAATCCGACCCTCGTAATTCACCTTTAATTTTGCTTATAACCCTTTTATAAGCCGATTATAAATCCGACGTCATTTCCATCAAGTATTTATATTTACATTGAATGCAGCGTAAGATTTCAATTTTATTCATTATCTCTGAAATATATTGGTTTTTAAGTATCAGTTGGTACATTTTTCGTTGAAAATAGCGATCATAAGCTATCCTTAATTTAAACAGGAATCACAAATTAAGCAATGAAATTAAGTGAAACACTTAATGAGGAACCAACTGATTAAATTATATTTAAGAAAATTAAGAACACATTGTAAAAAACTATTTCAATGTACAAGAAAAAAAAAACACAAGTATCATATCATGATCAATTATTTACTTATTTATTTATTTATTTATTTTTGCTCTTTATTTTGTGTTTTTTCTTACTTCTGCTGATTCTAATAAGAAAAATAATAAAACCGTATTTATTCAAAAAAAAAAAAAAGAATTTTTCACCTAACGATGTACTATTCAAATAGAATTAAAGAAAATCACAGGGGTACGCACTTACAACAACGCTATTGGACGCACATATATCATTTTACATTTAAGAAGGGGTAAGAGCGAACCCTGGCTTAAACGCAGACTGATTAATGTATTAAACCAAAATAAACTATGTAGACTATAAGTGATTATTACTAAATAAAAACAACTTACATTTGCTCACTTGGTCTTATTGAAAGGACAAAGGAAGAATCACAGACACAACTCTCTCAAACTTCAAATCACAGTTGTTCATAAGACACGTGGGATATCACTGATTGCGTTTCATCCATGCAAACAAGTGCTGATCTCTAGTATTAGGAATTATCCCAAGGCAACTACCTAACATATTTAATATGTGCCAGAAGTTTTTTCCTGCTCATATTCACATAATTTAAGGTGGACGCACTTACCCCGCTAGGTAGGGAAAGTGCGTACCTTAGAATAGGTGTCATAAACTAGGTCACAAAACCTATGCTTATGGTTTAACACATTATATGCTTGAACATCTTAGTAAAGGATCTGGAAAGAAAACTAAAAAAAAATTGTGAGTGTACAAGATTTTTCAACGGAGCAGCATCCTTGAGAACATGAACTTTGAAAAAAAGGGTACGCACTTACCAGAACTCACCCTAATTTTAGTTGACAAAAATATACACATATAGGTTTCTAATCTTTGTAATACAGGCAAGAATTATAAATGAGAAATTGCTTTAAATGCTTTCAGGCTTGTGCTAGTCAACTCATGATATCGACATATGGATACATAATAGCGATCTGATTTCAAAAGGCTGTTAGGGAACCAGCAATAAAATATCATTTGAAACGTCAGAAACACCTAGGAAAATGGTTGTTAGCTGAGTATCGCCATGGTAGAACATAAAGTTTTCAAATTAAAACCAGTTGAAAATTTTCTCCTTCAGATCGAAAAGTAGGATACTTTTTCGATCAAAATACATATGTGTGTGTTTGTGTGTATATATATATATATATAATCTATTTTTTTTCTGTCGTAAGAGTTTTGGGAAGTCAAGGTTCTATTCTAAGCTTTCGTGTTCTCAAGGCAAATAATTTTCGTACTAAGTTGATGCTTCTGAAGAGCTTAGAATATTTTCTCATGTCGCCTATAATTGGTGAGAGTATCTTTGCAACTCTTATTTTTACCATTGGGGGGGTGTTGCAACTGGTCTTATAAAACGAACAGCGACTTTACATGGCATAGATGACAGGACTTGTTTCATTTATATGCAGGGTATTATTTATATGCAGGGTACTGTGAAAAAGTACTTTTGCAGGTGATACGAAAGTCAATAAGGAGACAATTCACCATATGTAACCTAGTCTATCGTTAATTTTATAGGTTTATTGAGATCCTAAACAGAGCGTGTTCCGTTTTGGAACGATGTACATGAAAACTAAGGTGCTACTTTCCTAAGTTGTTGGTTTCGTCTAGACGGTACCATTATCGCCAGATCAACTGATTTATACTTTATCGATATGGTCATGTGAAAAATATGTTCTAAAACAGTCCCATCGACTGCTAAAAGGAATTTCTTAAGTTGTTGTTTCTGCTAGAGTTGTCCTTAAAATACTGTTGTCCAGAGTTGAACACTTTTTGACAATGTGCTCCGCTCACTACGCGGCAGGTGGGAAGCATGCATGATGTATCGCTATTGGTGGGTTCTCTTTTTGTTGTTGTTACCTAAACCACTCTGATACTTGAGCCCAAGTAGAAAAATCTACCCGATTTAAGGCAAAATAAGTACGGCTTCCAGTTTTACACTTAGAAGTCCGATTTAGCTCAGAAACCCCCATG
>JAXGGA010021178.1:0-17024 GCA_038373865.1 Uloborus plumipes | reverse complement strand
ATCAAGATTAAGTTTGACCACTTTGGATCCAGCGCGTGTGTAAGGATTGTCTTTTCTGGCGAGTTATCGCTTTTTGGTAACTTTTCACTTAAATTTAACAAAGCTTGGCAATGTCCCGAAACTTTGCTCTGGTAACCCTAATTCCTCAACAATGAAAAATGAAAGTGAAAGTTAATGAATTGGATCCAAAGTGGTGAAACTTAAGCTTGATACGTCACCATGTCTATATAGCGGCTCTACTGCGGCCCACACCTAATTCTAACTTTATTTTGATCGATCTCTTTTAAATTTCAAAAACAATGACAATTCTAACATGTTGCCAAAAATTATTTGCCAAATACCATAAAAATATAAATTTACGCTGATGTGATTAAATATGAAATCCATTGTTAAAACGTGGTTGCTATGAAACAGTATAACAATAAGAGTAATCATAAAGAAAATGGCGTAGTAAGAAATCTTCTCAAACTTTTAATGAATCCTATCTGTAACTCAGAACTTTTCGACCGTAGCGCTTCAAAACTGGAGCCAATCGATTCCTCGTGGCCAAAAACCCCAGACCCCCAAGTTTACCGGAGTTTATTAATTCTGGGGCGATTTTCGACTGGACAACCATCTCTCGTTTTATAGTATAGGATAATAATAATTTTAAAAAAAAGTCCATAGCCGGGACAGCATCCCTATCCGCAAACCGGAGATTCTTGACGGCGATCCGCCGAGAATCACCGTGCTCTAAAGTTGCCTGAGCAGGGCACGGGACCTGTTATGGTTTGCCGAGTCAGTCGAATCGTAGGGTCAGGTGGGGTAAAATAAGTCACGGGGTAAAATAGGTCAATTTTTAAAAAAAATCATTAAAAATAAATGGATGCAATTTTTTTTTTCTGTGCTGCGAGTTTTATTTATACCAGATACTAGTGATTATTTTAGAAGGAAAATTAACTACAACTTCAACTTTAGAGTAACAGATATAAGCCATTTGATGTGTTCCTGAGTAGAAGTGAGAAAGTGTTTATCATAAAAACTTTTCATTTGAAGAAAACTAGAGGGAAGTACACTTTTTTTTTAAACCTACTACATAGAGCATATTTTCAAGATTATTTTCCTAAAAGAAGAAAGTAAAAGCAGCAGAAAATTAATTTTTAGGGTGTAAAAACGTGTGTGGGGTAAAATAGGTCACGTTTGGTCTTTGATTAGGCTTAGCATACAGTATACATTTAACATTTTTTTCTGCTTTTAAAACCACTTTTTTTTCTTTATGAATGTACTAATTTAAAATATGCTACTTACTGCTTTGTCACTCTTTTTACATCAAAATAAAATTACCATTTTGTTATAAAAGATAATAAAATTATTAAAAGAACAAATTTTGGTTACAGCTTTTAGAAATTAGATTTAAACCATAATATTATTAGTCTTTTTTTTTCCTCAGAAAATGCCTAGGAATTATAAGAGAAAGACATTGACAAATTACAGCGAAAATGATGTTCTAGAAGCAGTAAAAGAAATAAAAGAAAATGAATGTTCCATACGCGGTACAGCAAAGAAGTTTAACATACCGTTTGATACCCTTAGAAGATATGTTGTGAAACCGCCTTCTCATTTAGGTTCGGGGAGAAAAACCTATTTAACTCAGCTAGAAGAGGAATGTCTAGTGCGCGCAATGCAGTTCACAGCATCATGTGGCTACCCGTTTGACAGGAGTGACTTAATAAAAACGGTCTGTAGCTATTTAGAGTATTCAAAAAAGCCAAGTCCCTTCCCAAACAATTATCCAGGTCCAGATTGGGTAAGAAATTTTGAAACTCGCGCATGCAGAAAGAAGCAGGAGAAGTTTTGACCAACTCGGCAAGTCTGCAGAGATTGTATGCAGAAAAAGTCAAAAGAGAAGAAAAATCAGCGAACATGCCTTTGAAGAAACGCAAAAGAAATGAGTAGTTACAAGTCGAGTTTCTGAGAGAAAAACAAAAAAGATATTTCATGGTATCATTCTTTCCCATAATAAGGGATAATATACAGCAAAGTTAGCAAAAGAATTCAAAAGTTCCGTTTTTTTTATTTATTTTTCAAAGAGAGATAATGGGTCGGAGATCGATGCATTATAAATAGTGAAGTCCTTCCTGACCCCAAAATGAACCAGAAAGGACAGTATTATTTCATGTAAACATTTACATTAATTATTTTCTCTCAAACATTGTATAATTAACATCAATAAATTGTGTAATTATTGTTTTCAAGGCATGACTTATTTTACCCCACGACTGACCTATTTTACCCCATGCTATGGGGTAAAATAGGTCATTGACAACATGTTTTCAAACTTATTTTTCAGTACTAATATTTGTTTTTCTCAAAGATATTTTTCTTAAAATCTCATAAGGACAATACATTTGCATATCCTGAGCAATTTTTTCCCTAGTTCAATTGATATATTTTTTGCTATTAAGGTGTAATTACAAAATGTGCTGTTTTTGACCTATTTTACCCCACCTGACCCTAGTCCGGAAAGTCGTCCGGTGAATCGTAGTCCGGTCCAGCAAGTCGTTTCGGACCAAGGGGATTCTTTCAAAGAATCTCTTGGCTAGTTTTTTGGAAAACTCTTTGAGCGTTGGATTACCAATTTCCTCGATGATTTTGTCCGTACGGACATGCGTGAATTTCTGTGCGATTTTTTGTCTCGAAGAACTCTAATAGATGATAGTGCGTGTAAAACTTTGGGTGAATTTTGGGTCAATGTTAAAACATAGAAACTGATGGGCATTTAGTATGAATAAGGCATTGATTAATCTAAGTAACCTATAAATTGAGCTAAGGTACATGAACCAACTACTGTGCGCAGTAAAAGTTGCGTTTTGAATTCATGAGAATGAAATACACAACTGCATAGGAGAAAATTACAAAAATGCAAGCTAACAGTCTGCAAATGTTCATTATTACTCTGACTCGCCTTGCCTCAATACAGTACCTAACTCATCTAAATGGATGTCCGGGTTAAGCGAAGTACGGTTTAATGGGGTCTGGATAAATTAAGATTTACTGTAAAAACAATATTTAAAGCCCTGACTATGAAGAGGAACTTGACGACCGCCGTGCTTCGTTTCACCTGTTGAGTGTTTTCCGATACTAGCAAGTAAAAAGCATTTATTTAAAAAAAATCAATAGATAAAATAAAGTTTCCTGGTGAGCAAGCTATTTTTTTTAAAGGCAGCACAACTGTCCGGATGGATTTCAACTGTCTGTGGAAATGACAACACGTTTTTCCGTGTTAGTTCAAACTTTGAAAAAGACATCACTAATTAAATCCCCCTAGCGAAATTGTGACCTCTAACAAACAGCTAAGAAAGAAACTGTCTCGAACTTGCAGAGGTCACGTCAAAAAGTCTCTTTTGAAATCAAGTTCGGTTTCTTAATCTACAGCTTTCACTATCAAAATGTGTAACTGGTGACATTAATGAATAGCTGCTGACTCTGCCTCTGACATTATATTATTTTTTTCTATCAAATAGCAGCTCAAAAGCTTCAGACATGGAAAGAAGTATAAATGAGGATGAAGAAGCTTTAGATAAAAATTAATGAACTGAATTGTAAAAAACTCTGTTTTTGTGAAACTGACATTTTGTGTTAGAAATCCTATCAAATGAAAAGTGCAACATAGTGATATTTTTCTCCTACATTTTATTTAGAATCATCAAAACTTATTGTGGGTGTTCGTAGCTGGCGTATATGCTGAAATCGCCACTTCATACAGTGATTGAGTTTAATTACTTGATTACTTCAGGATTCTAAACTGCATTTTTGTTTATCGTTTGCCGACGAATTCGAAAAACTAGCATCCCTGCACTTTAGCTGCAATACTTTGCTCATTTTTTTGGTAGCTTAAGAAATTGGACTACTCACCCTACGCCTTTTCCAATCAGCAATTTTTTCAAACCATGTACTTACAATATCTGACATTGTAATTTACTCTTCTTGTAATACTTCCTGTAAACAGAAAATAAAAATAAACACTTTTGCTTTTTTGTATTATAATACGGCTAAAACACTGTAGAAGAATTCTGTGTTTTAGTGTTTCAATAAATACAGATTTCTGCACAAAAAAAACTCACATCACACCATTACCACCAGAGGATAAGGGGCCGAGCACCTGACTCCTCAAGCACTAAATTTTATGCATTCGTGGCATTATTCAATAAAAAACAGCTTGCATCAAAGAATCTTTTATGTAAATACAGGATGGATCTAAATATACGAACTGATCAATTGTAAAACGTGACAGAGAACAACTACATAATTCGGAATCGCATAACTTTCCGAAGTTTGATGTTTGTTTCTCTCTCTCTCTCTCTCTCTCTTTCTCTCTCTCGCTCTCTCTCTCTCTCTCTCTGTGTGAGGTTTACCTTTCAAACTCATCATTGATCAGACAGTACCGGTGCCATGCATCACGATCATTGTCGCCAAGAACAACTCACAACTCTATTCTTGATCTTTAGTTCTAGTTTGGCGGCAGGGATGGACTGGTCCACCGGGAAACCGGGACAAGTCCCGGTGCGCCCTCTCGACAGGCGCCCTCTGACTTCTTCTTCTTCTTTTTTTTTTTTTTTTTTTTAAGGAAATGCTAGGCGCCCACTGGCTTCCTTTTTCTTAAGGAAGTGCTAGGTTCCCTCTGACCTCCCTCCCTCAACTTTTTTTACAAAAGAAATGCTGGGCTTCTAACTCTCTTTTTTTTTAAAGGAAATGCTAGGCGCCCTCTAATTTCCCTTTTTTTAAGGAAATGCTAGGCACCATCTGACTTCCTTTTTTTGAAGGAAGTGCTAGGCGCTCTCTGATGCCCCCCCCCTTTTTTTTAAAGAAATGCTAGGCGGTCGCAGGCGCCCTCTGACTTTCTTTTCTTTTTTTTTTTAAAGGAAATGCTAGGCGCCCTCTGACTTCCTTCTTTTTAAGGAAGTACTAGGCGCCCTCTGACTTCCTTTTTTTTAAGGAAGTGCTAGGCGCTCTCTGACCCCCCCCCCTTTTTTTTTTAAAAGAAATGCTAGGTGGCCGCAGGCGCCCTCTGACTTTCTTTCTATTTTTTTAAAGGAAATGCTAGGCGCCCTTAGCCTTCCTTTAAAAAAAATAATAATGAAAAGTAAAATTTTATCTCTTTTAGTTTCTCCTGCATTGCTTACATTCTCAGAAAAACTGCTTTTCTAAACGAGAGATTCTTTTCCACGCCATTCTACACAAAAGGTGTAAGAAAACCCAGAAATTCGAAAAAAATGCCAAATTCCCCTCGTTTTTGCACGAAAACTGCACTTTAACCCCTCCCTCTCTAAAAATGACCAGTAGCGTACATATAGACTTAGTTGCGCCCCCTGCAAGATTTGTAAGTACGCACCCATCTACTTAAATATTTTTCCTACGTAACTTATAATGCTCTTCTTCTGGCTCGTGCACCCTCAAACATCGTGCCTCCCCCCTTTACTTAGCTTACAGTTTAATTCCCCAGCCCACATTTCACAATGGAGGAGTAGTGGAGCTTGGAGCATATTATTTGTTCTACTGCATACTTTTTTATCAACTGGTAGTGATCTTTTTTTCAATCGAATATTATTCAAGTTGTATTGAATAATTGAATTTTTACAAGGTAACCATAATTTTTGTAATAAATTTTGTTTGTTCAGTGATGCTAGCTAAATTGAATCACTGGTTTTTTGGATTAACCTCTTTACTAAATCAATCAAAACTTCAAAAACAGAACAAAATGCAGCTTTACTGAATTTGCCGTTTTATTAAAAATCAGCCGTTTTACTAAATCAAAACTATTTCAGACAAGCGTGATTCATAAAGCGGTGGCCGCTGTACTTTTTATTTTTGATTAGTTATAAAAATACATACGCAACCAATTCACTGTTTATACGCAGAGTCAATATTTATTGGGATTTTTAAAGTATCTTCTTTGAATTGTTTAATTTAATTTCTAAAAATGAGAGATATTGCTGGAAAAAATACTGCTAAACGTCGCAATTTGAGGGGACAACAACATCTTAATTTCACTTCCAGTGTGTGTCCATCCCCAGAGGGCGACAATGCGCCCTTCGAAAAGGTTACGGTCCCCCCTCCCCCCTTCCCCCCAAAAAAAAGAAAAGAAAAAAAAAACAAATAACAAGTAATCAAGATCGTCTAAAATTAGATTGTCCTAACAATATCAATGGCGCAGTCTGCGTAAGAACCCGAATTACGTTTTATTTCCTAAAGTACGAGGGAAGAGGGCAGTTTTTCCCCACCTATAAAAATCTACATCTTCTCATATAGACTATTTAGACTCCGAGAAACCCGTTCCTCTACTGATGATACAACATGTATTCCCTGCAATACACTGAGCTGCATAAAGTTTATACATTTTTACTAACAATTCCGCTTACTCAAGTGACGTGTGAAAGAGTATTTTCGAAGTTAAAAGTCATAAAGACGCGTCTTAGAGGGCGATTAACTAACGAGCACTTAGAATCATTTGTATTGATGGCCACTGAGAAGGACATATTGAAATCAGTGTCAACAGACGTAATTATCAAAAGGTTGTACGAAAGCAGTTCTGAGATGAGACGCCTTCTAACTTTTTAGGGTCAAATATCATAGCATCCATTTCCAGTGGAAGGTTTTTCAATTGAAATGAACGATTTTACTTGTGCTTTTTATGCGGTTTTTGGCCAGACGACAATTAAAAACCGATTTCTATTGATGCTTTTTATGCGGTTTTTAGCCTCAGGTCAATTAAAAACCGGTTTATATTGTTGCTTTTTATGCGGTTTTTGGCCGAAGGACAGTTAAAATCCGATTTTATTATTGCTTTTTATACAGTTTTTGGCATTAAGACAATTAAAAACTGACTTAATTGTAGCTTTTTATACGGTTTTTGGCCTCGGGACAATTAAAAACCGATTTTTCTTATCCGATGTGGTCTGACCTTGTCGTGGTGGATGAGCTTTTCACTAACAGGGCCACAACTAATTAGTAACGTAAAAATAATTTTTCAGAAAAAAAAATAAAACATAACCTTACATACTGAGCGCTAAAATTTAGAACTAATGGCTCAAGAGGTTGCGTGACATGTAAATGCCTCAACGCTTTGTATTTATTTTCTTCGTAAAAACTTCGTAAAATATATATATATATATATATATATATATATATATGGCGCCCTTAAGAGTTTGTGTCCACCGCCCTCCGGAGCACCCCAGTCCATCCCTGTTTGGCGGTACAACTTGTAGTTCCTGACGTGGTTGCTCTCGTTTTTGATCATCCTTTTAGCACTTAAATAATGATCGTGGAGCAATTTAAGTTTAAAAAAAAATCATTATAGTAGCGAGTAATGGTCCGAAAGCAGAAAATGTCAATGGTCTTTTTCGCAGAAGCTGAATTGTTATTCGCACTTGGCGATAATCTGAACTCCATTTAAATAATGCAAACACTGAATATAAGAAAGTAATTTCTTACTTTGAAGGACCAAAACTGAAAGGGGCTTAACCTCGCTTGCTACCTCAACTTCATTGGAAAGCTGGTTTACGAAAATGTTTAGCGAGATTAGAGAAGCATAAAGGACACTATGCCACCTAATGGCTTGTTTTATTTGTTTGGCAGCTTATTTTAAATTTTATCAAACTTTCATTGACTTTTGATGGCTTAATTTATTTTTTAAGCAAAATTTTGACAGTTTAATTGAATTTTGAACAAGATTTGAATAATTCATATTTTGGCAATCTTTTCGATTGTCATTTAAATTTAAAATGCTAAAAACAACACTTTAATGTATTTGAGCGTTAGCTTCGATGGTAACGATTTGAGTCGTGCTAAACTCACGAAAAAGGAACGATTATTGCCCAATACGAACAAAAATTCAGGGTATTTCGATAATTTCGGAATGGCGCCAAGATTTTTGAAAACTGCTCCGACTACTTTATCGCAACCATACTTAATGGAAAATTTCGAAAATGAGACTCGTAGTAGTTAAAATAAGCTAGATTTTTTTGTCACCTAAAACTAAGCAACGAAGTTTTCCAGCTTTTCTAACCTCGAAAAAATGAAAGACATGTTGACCAAGATATTGCTAAAGGGCCAAAATCTCAATCATTAAAATAATACATTGACTACATCAAAATTCAGCACGTATGACCTAAATAGTTGCAATAGATTGTAAAATTGAGGAATTTTCAGAAACAATAATACTAGGCTCGTTTTGAAAGTTTTTCGCCAAATAATTCAAAACAAAGCTCGTATTTTGACAGTCAAACGGTGCCCAAAGCAACGTTGCTGAGAGTTGAAATTAAAGGTTTAATATTTAAACAAAATAGTCCTTTCAATAAAATTTAAAGGTCCATTAAACCAAAAACAAATTTACGAATTTACTTTCCATTAATTACAGACACTTGACACATTTTTAATTAGTTTATTTTATTTATCACTTTTAAAAACTAAAAATGTCGTAGTTGGCGACATTATAAAACTTCAATTTCCTAATATCAAGGTTTCCGTATACTTGTAGATATTGCCAATTGCTTTCAGGCGTTTGCCTACTGTTCCCATGGTGGAAAGTAAACAAGTCGCCAAACCAAACCACGCACCTTTAACAGAAAAGCATCCAAAAATGACTACAGTCATTTCAACAATGAGAGTTTTTTGCCAACTTGGCATGTTCCACGCACGGCTAATAGTTCTACATGATGATGCTCCTGGTACTTATATGACGAAATTTTCATCGTGGTGATAAATTTTCGTTTTATTTATTGTCGCCATGTTTCGTCAAAGTTTCCTTATATTTTCTTCGTTGGCGAAACTATAAATCATTTTATGTTTTTAAAAGACTTGAACAAAACATGCCTTGAAGGAAAAGTTCGTTTTTAAACGAAAATAAGTCAACAACTAGCTAAACAATTAAAATATGCCATATAAGTAAAAAAGTACTTACGTATTAACTCCACCGCAGCTACAGATTTGGCGGTTAAAAGAGATTTGGAAGTTATTTGGCAGTTTTTTGGCGGTTTTAAAAAACTGCCTGTGCAACTACCACCAAAAAAGTGCTGCCAAATAAACCACCGAATCTGATAAAACCGCCAAGTTTGTAGTCGCGGTGGGATTAATGCACAAGTACCGTAAAACAATCTTCCAAATAAGAACACAAGCTATTAAATAGCATGACAAATTCTACACTGCTCGACATTGAAAATGCAACACCAAGAAAGAGTGGTCAGAAATTGATGAAATTTGGTAAGAAGACAGAGACAGCATGGAACAATAAGTGATATTTATTTCAAAATAAATAAGCAAAATTTAGAGCGAGGACGGCGTCGGCTCAGTAAGAAGTAGGACCACCGCGGACGGCGATGCACGAAGAAACACGTCTAGGCATGGAGTCAATAAGCCTGCGGATGGTGTCCTGAGGGATGGCACTCCATTCCCTTTCAACCATTTGCCACAGTTCGTCCTCTGAACGAGGCAGTGGCAGGTTCTGCAAACGGCGTCCAATCACGTCCCACACATGTTCGACTGGTGACAAGTCAGGAGAGTATGTTGGCCAGGAAAGCATCTGTACACCTCGTAGAGCATGTTGGCTGACTCGAGCACTGTGAGGCCGGGCGTTATCCTGTTAAAAAATTGCATTTGGCAGACCCTGAAGGTAGGGGATTGCCACCGGCCGCAGTACATTATCTACATATCGTTGGGCCGTCATTGTGCCCCCCCCTCCCCGAATACGAACTAGAGGTGATACGGAATTGTATGCAATAGCGCCCCAAACCATTATGCCACGTTGTGGCGCTGTGGGGCGTTCCACAGTTACTGCCGGATTCGATCTTTCTCCACGTCGACGCCACACACGTATGCGATGACTATCGCTGGACAAACAGAAGCAGGATTCATCTGAGAACACTACGGTTTGCCATTCTGCCATCCACGTCGCTCTGGTCCGGCACCATTCCAAACGTTGGAGTCTGTGCTGTGAGGTCAATGGCAGTCTTCTTAGCGGGCGCCGTGATTGCAGGCAACGTGCAACCAGTCGACGGGAAATGGTTCTGGTCGACACAGGAACATCCAGGGTACCTTGCACGTGCTGCAGAATCGACGTACAAGTGACTTGCGGGTCCGCCACAGCTTGTCGGTGAATCCGTCGATCCAAGCGGTCTGACGTCACTCTGGCTGCACCTGCACCCCTCAATGTGGCTACATTTCCTCTTTCCAACCATCTCCGACACAGCCGATGCACAGTGCTTGCATCCATCTGGGTATCAGCTGCAATTTGACGTATGGACCAACCTCCACTTCTCAGTCCGATCACCATACCCCTTGTAAACTCGTCTATATGCTGGAAGTGTCTTCGTTGAGGACGGCGTGGCATTTCCTCCTATCACACGTATCCTTCGAGACAAAAACCAAATTTCTCCGATAATTAGTCTGGCAGAAAAACCAACATGAACATAGCTCACTTTTCAACTTCATTCTCTTATGTCTTCACGTGCGTCGGAGAGCTGCGCATTTCATATCATTTGCATAACTCAGTGACGTGCGTCTACGGTAAAATTTGCATGAATTTCTGACCACTCCTTCTTGGTGTTGCATTTTCAATGTCGAGCAGTGTATTAAAATAATTCGTCACATCTTCTTAAAAAAACTCTATCTACACGTAAAATAATAACCTGAATATGGATACCAAGTCATAAGTAAACATTTAAAAAATTAGAAAAAGGGACATCGCAACGATGTAAACTTTTTTTTTTTTTTTTCAATTTTCCTTAAGGTGTAAAGTAAGCAAGCTGCCAAGTCAAGGGACGTGCCGACTTTTCCTAGCGGAAAAGTATCATTAAGAATGTAAATTCAGTAGTTGAGTTATTTCGACAATTGAGAAATTGGCGTGGTCGTCAAATTCTTGGCATGAATAATTTTATTTTGGTAATCATTTTGCTTTGCATTACCCCTATGCAAATATGTAGATATTTCCATTTCCAATGACTTTATCTACTCTAAGGATATTTACCCGGTCTTTGTTTACATATGAGCGATTCCATACCAAATCACCGAGGAAAAAAAAAGTTGGTCGCACGACCGACTCGGATTTTTTTTTAATTTGGTACACAGATTGATGGTATAGAGGTATGAAAAAGCCCAAAAGGAAAGTTACCTGCTCCATTTATTTTCTGAGATACATGCCCTCAAAGTTTGTCCGCCACGTCAAAATACTAAAAAAGTGATGTTATTTAATCATTTTTTATAAAAAATCGTACTCATGCAAAATAAAAGTGTTAGATATCTATGGAAACTAGTTACTACAGGCATTCTGAAAAAAAATACTAGAACGTTCATAATGAAAATTGCCAAGGTACAGGGCTCTTTGAAGTTGTCACCACAAAAACTTGATTTTGCAGATTTTGCTAAAATTCAGGCATTTATTACAAAAAAAGGCAAACAAAACCAAAGGTTTTCTCACTTTCTGGTAGTGTACAGGTTCTCCCTGTAAATTGCTACGCAATAAATTTTTTGGGTTTCTCACTCCTTCTTGGAAATATTTTAGCTTAAAGATAAGCCGTAAGGCAAAAAATGCGTTTTTGGCCATCTTGGCAGCCATTTTTCTCATAAAGGGGGAGCAGTAGAAACTTTAATTTTTTTTAAACAAGCCACTGATATGTTAGCTATTCACAGGAAAAGAGTTTACTTTTGGTTATTTCCTCCAGTAAGAGATATCCTGCTGACAGTATATGCATGTTTTTCACGACGACCATATGCTTTTGTTCCCCTCTCATGGACTTAAATTTAATTAAACCAAAAAATAATGATATATTTATTATTAGCTGTATTATCTACCCAATATGTCATGAAATTTAATTTATTAAATCATTGAACAATAAATTAGATAATTGATGAAAACAAGAAAAAGTATTTCTCTGATGCCTGAGCATTATGCATTCATAATTATAAAGCACTAAATACTTTCTTGAGAAATTAATTAACATAAATGAGCTCTAAATATTTATACTATAAGCAATACCCAATCTTGTGATTGGGATACTCCTGTTTTTAGTTGAAGAATTTCTTGAATATCACATGAATATCAGGAAAATAAATGAGGTCTTTTCGTTTGATGTAGGATACTTTATGACAAATTTCATTTGATGGGCTACTAACTGAGCATGGTGATAAAGAGCTATTAATTTCAGCATCGAATTCCATTTTACCTTATTAACAGTTAAATATTTATAAAATAATTAAATAAATAATTTAATATAAAGCCATGCTTGAAGAATTAAAATTAGTGCAACTAATTTATTCCCATACTGATCTTTACAAAACCTAACATGTGTTGAGCACTCAATAAGAACTGACATGAATAAGTTTACTCACTACAACTACTAGTACAGTATTATTTTGTGGAAAATAGAATGTATGCTTTATAGTATCTGTGAACTACATATTTTAGTGAGTAAACTTTTTCTTGTCAGTTCTTATCAGTACTCAACGCAATGTCAATTTTGTAAAGATCAGTATGGGAATAAATTAGTTGCACTAATTTTAATTCTTCAAGCATGGCTTTATTATTAAATTATTTATTTAATTATTTTGTAAATATTTAACTGTTAATAAGGTAAAATGGAATTCGATGCTGAAATTAATAGCTCTTTATCACCATGCTCAGTTAGTAGCCCATCAAATGAAATTTGTCATAAAATATCCTACATCAAACGAAAAGACCTCATTTATTTTCCTGATATTCATGTGATATTCAAGAAATTCTTCAATTAAAAACAGGAGGTATCCCAATCATAAGATTGGGTATTGCTTTAATATAAATATTTAGAGCTCATTATGTTAATTTAATTTCTCAAGAAAGTATTTAGTGCTTTATAATTATGAATGCATAATGCTCAGGCATCAGAGAAATACTTTTTCTTGTTTTCATCAATTATCTAATTTATTGTTCAATGATTTAATAAATTAAATTTCATGAAATATTGGGTAGATAATACAGCTAATATCATTATTTTTGGTTTAATTAAATTTAAGTCCATGAGAGGGGGAACAAAAGCATATGGTCGTCGTATCTCTTAATGGAGGAAATAACCAAAAGTAAACTCTTTTCCTGTGAATAGCTAACATATCAGTGGCTTGTTTTAAAAAAAAATTAAAGTTTCTACTGCTCCCCCTTTATGAGAAAAATGGCTGCCAAGATGGCCAAAAACGCATTTTTTGCCTTACGGCTTATCTTTAAGCTAAAATATTTCCAAGAAGGAGTGAGAAACCCAAAAAATTTATTGCGTAGCAATTTACAGGGAGGACCTGTACACTACCAGAAAGTGAGAAAACCTTTGGTTTTGTTTGCCTTTTTTTGTAATAAATGCCTGAATTTTAGCAAAATCTGCAAAATCAAGTTTTTGTGGTGACAACTTCAAAGAGCCCTGTACCTTGGCAATTTTCATTATGAACGTTCTAGTATTTTTTTTTCAGAATGCCTGGAGTAACTAGTTTCCATAGATAGCTAACGCTTTTATTTTGCATGAGTACGATTTTTTATAAAAAATGATTAAATAACATCACTTTTTTAGTATTTTGACGTGGCGGACAAACTTTGAGGGCATGTATCTCAGAAAATAAGTGGAGCAGGTAACTTTCCTTTTGGGCTTTTTCATACCTCTATACCATCAATCTGTGTACCAAATTAAAAAAAAATCCGAGTCGGTCGTGCGACCCCCATTCGGTGATTTGGTATGGAATCGCTCATATACAAAGGAAAAAGCTTTTCACGCGTTAGCTTTGGTTCCGGGTTTGGCGATTTTTTTTCAGACTGTGGGCAAAATTAATAGATGGTTGCCAGAAAACCATAAATCTAAATTAGAAACCATAAATCTATTGGTTGCCAGATTTCATAATTTAGCGCCGGACCTTAAACTAGGATTCATCCGAAAAAATCTATTATAAAAAAAAATGGATGAAAGAAACAACCTAAAGGGCTATCAGACAATTGGAAAACGGTAACATTTTTAATGAATCTGTAAAACTTACCTTATAGCAATAGCTGAAACACTCATTCGCGAATCAATAAAACTGAAATTCAATAAAATAAACTTTAGTTCTTTCCAGAAGAAAACAGAATCGACAAATCATTATGTTCATTCAGCTTCGTATATAGGTATAAAACTAAAGACCAGAGGCTCAGCTATGAACTCATAATAAAATTAATAAAACTTCCGGGTGGGAATTCACAATTCAAATAAACTGTAGGAGACGCTGCAAGTTTTTTGCTAATGGTTGCTGAAAGATTGTCCTATCTCGATGACGAAGACAGATCCACTAACGTAGGATATAACTAAAGAGTTTAATTTCCTTACTGTTGTTGCTATTGTCTTGTGCCAGCCAGGCTGTCAATTTGGGTTGCGTTGCTTCACTTTTCCAACTGCACCTTCATTTGGTGTGAAGTCCGAATTCCACAGTACATGCATGCCATAAGGACCCGTTAGGACCCTCGTAGGCAACCATTCACATCACAACAACACATTCACACAAAGACGGGACAAGGACAGGAAAGAGAAAATGCATCCATGCCCGAGCCGGGATTTGAACTCTGGACCTCATGCAAAACACTGCCAACTCGGTCATTTCGATCCATGGACTTCAGTTTCGTGCTTATTATGCACTCATCATCATGGAATGCGAAAGTAGCCGAGTTGGAGGCAAAAATCCTCTTCTTGCTGAGAGGCGGTTACTCACACTGCTTTATCTGGATCTCGTGTCCTCAGTCAGACTTCTTTGACCACTAGACAAGATGGACAGCTGTTTATTATATTTCCTTACTCTACGGATATGACCTTCCCCATGAGACATATGTCTTGTCCGTGCAAATTTGAAACGCTTTACCTTGTTTGTAGCGCGGAGGGCCGTGGTGGCCCGATCGGTAAGGTGTCGGACTCGTGACTGGAGGGACACGGGTTCGATCCCAGCCGATCAAAGATCCACTGTCTTGATTAATGGTGGCTGGGGGACGTTAAAAATGTCGTGGTCACAAAGTCCTCCAAGTGAAACAATACCTCTGGGGGTGCTGGGCCAAGGGTTTGCTCGGCCCTCGGTTCCAGTTCAAAAAAAAAGAACAGAGCGCTCCTCAGGGCCCTATCCCGGTTAAACCACGAGTTGCGGTAGGTACGGAGGGCCCTGGAGTGTGTGAAGTGTCTGTAGCGTGGCTTTGTAGTGAGGCGTTGGCTCTCTATTGCTTGGTCCCGGGTTCTGACCCACAGTAGCCACTCGACGGATTTTCAAAATATAGAAAATCGTCAATGCGTATGATTATGCGGCACGTAAAATAGCCATCGAGTATACATTTGACATTGAATGACCTCGGAAAACTTAAATTCCTTCTGCTGTTTCGCATCGAATCTGGTGGAAACTGAGCAACAAATTTATCTGTGCCATTGATATAGACGCTTTAATGGTGGTACATGAAAGACTGGACGCCATATCTAAGGATCGCTAGGTCTGCAAAAGGATCAGGCCATTAATGCAGAAACATAGGAAACGAGGAAATAAAGAAAAACTTCTGAGGGTAATTTCTTAAATCACCACCAAGTGGCGCGTTCAAGCTCCAAAACTGGGAATTAGCTTTGAAAACGAAATATTTTAGCCACTTCATGCGATATTTTACAGAAATCAGGTTCATACAGTGTTGTGTCCAGATCCACGAAATTGCTTTCTCCATCAGCAAGAGCTCTTCATTTTGAAATGATAACGATAAAATAAACTAGCTGTCGTGGCCGTCACGAAACTTTCTTCTATATCTATCTTATGAATTCCGGTTACAAAATAAAATACGTACTCGCCCAAGTAATTGGAGACAGCTACAATTTCCCAATTATCGTAATAGCCCTGCAAATGCAGAATCAATGAGCGAAATTGGAAATCATTGCAAAAGCCTTGTTTAGATTAATTGCAAACATTTTATTTGTTAGTAAAAAGAAATTGGCAACAGTTAAAAATTTCAAATCATTGAAAGTTTTCAGCTGTTTTGATAATTAAATAGCGTGAAAGCGATTTTTTAATGAATTAATTTTTCGCATTGTTGACTAAGCGCAAAAATCACCCCACCCTCCCCCTGGGGCGATTGGCGCCAAAATTTAATCGATGCTTGCTTCCATATTGGGTTAGTGTTATTCCAAATTTCATTCAAATCGCAGCAATATTTCCCGAGATACAGTAGGTGCAATGACAAAATAAGCACTTTTGATTGCTCCACCCCCATTTGAGATATTGACACACAAATTGAATCAGCACCTGTACTCAATAGGGTCTACCTATGGACCAATTTTCGTTTGATTTCGCCGGTTACTTCCTGAGATATAGCAGTCCCCCTCGTGCAGAACACGTGCGATTGCTCCACCCCCCTTCGAGATATTGACAAACAAATTGAATCAGCGATTGTACTCTATAGGGTCTATATATGGACCAATTTTCGTTTGATTCCGCTTGTTACTTCCTGAGATATAGCAATCACCCCCGCGCAGAACACGTGCGATTGCTCCACCCCCCTTCAAGATACTGACACACAAATTGAATCAGCACCTGTACTCTATAGGGTCTACCTATGGACCAATTTTCGTTGTATTCCGCCGGTTACTTCCTGAGATATAGCAATCACCCACGCGCAGAACACGTGCGATTGCTCCACCCCCCTTCGAGATATTGACACGCAAATTGAATCAGCACCTGTACTCGGTAGGGTCTATCTATGGACCAATTTTCGTTTTATTCCGCCGGTTACTTCCTGAGATATAGCAATCACCCACGCGCAGAACACGTGCGATTGCTCCACCCCCTTGGAGGAATTCGCTAAACAAAGTCAGGTGCACCAGTTCACATGGTGGTGCATATGTGAAAAAATTTTTGTTCGATTTCATGCAGTAGTTTTTGCTCTAGCGCGGCCACAAAAACTGGTCACACACATACAGACTCACACACAGACAGACACACACACAGACAGACATTTTCCAAAAATGGTCGAAATGGACTCAGCGCACCTCAAAACG